>SJXO01004670.1:0-110785 GCA_006408615.1 Connochaetes taurinus
CTGCAATCACCATCTGCAGTGATTTTGGAGCCCAAAAATATAAAGTCTGACACTGTTTCCACTGTTTCCCCATCTATTTCCCATGAAGTGATGGGACCAGATGCCATGACCTTCGTTTTCTGAATATTGAGCTTTAAGCCAACTTTTTCACTCTCCTCTTTCACTTTCATCAAGAGGCTCTTTAGTTCCTCTTCACTTTCTGCCATAAGGGTGGTGTCATCTGCATATCTGAGGTTATTGATATTTCTCCCAGCAATCTTGATTCCAGCTTGTGTTTCTTCCAATGCAGCATTTTTCATGATGTACTCTGCATATAAGTTAAATAAGCAGGGTGACAATATACAGCCTTGACATACTCCTTTTCCTATTTCGAACCAGTCTGTTGTTCCATGTCCAATTCTAACAGTTGCTTCCTGACCTGCACATAGGAATCTCAAGAGGCAGATCAGGTGGTCTGGTATTCCAATCTCTTTCAAAATTTTCCATAGTTTATTGTGATCCACACAGTCAAAGGCTTTGTCATAGTCAGTGAGGCAAAAATATATGTTTTTCTGGAACTTCTTGCTTTTTTGATGATTCAGCGGCTGTTGGCAATTTGCTATCTGTTTCCTCTGCCTTTTCTAAAACCAGCTTGAACATCAGGAAGTTCACGGTTCATGTATTGCCAAAGCCTGGCTTGGAGAATTTTGAGCATTACTTTACTAGCATGTGAAATGAGTGCAATTGTGCAGTAGTTTGAGCATTCTTTTGCATTACCTTTCTTTGGGATTGGAATGAAGACTGACCTTTTCCAGTCCTGTGGCCACTGCTGAGTTTTCCAAACTTGCTGGCATATTGAGTGCCGCACTTTCACAGCATCATCTTCCAGGATTTGAAATAGCTCAACTGGAATTCCATCACCTCCACTAGCTTTGTTCATAGTGATGCTTTCTCAGGCCCACTTGACTTCACATTCCAGGATGTCTGGCTCTAGGTGAGTGATCACACCATCATGATTATCTTGATCATGAAGATCTTTTTTGTACAGTTCTTCTGTGTATTCCTGCCACCTCTTCTTAATATCTTCTTCTTCTGTTACATCCATATGATTTCTGTTCTTTATCGAGCCCATTTTGCATGAAATGTTCCCTTGGTATCTCTAATTTTCTTGAAGAGATCTCTAGTCTTTCCCATTCTGTTGTTTTCCTCTATTTCTTTGCATTGATCGCTGAGGAAGGCTTTCTTATCTCTTCCTACTATTCTTTGGAACTCTGGATTCAGATGCTTATATCTTTCCTTTCGTTCTTTGCTTTTCACTACTTTTCTTTTCACAGCTATTTGTAAGGTCTCCCCAGATAGCCATTTTGCTTTTTTGCATTTCTTTTCCACGGGGATTGTCTTGATCCCTCTCTCCTGTACCACATCGTGAACCTCATTCCATAGTTCATCAGGCACTCTATCTATCAGATCTAGGCCCTTAAATCTATTTTTCACTTCCACTATATAATCATAAGGGATTTTATTTAGGTCATACCTGAATGGTCTAGTGGTTTTCCATACTTTCTTCAATTTCAGTCTGAATGTGGCAATAAGGAGTTCATGATCTGAGCCACAGTCAGCTCCTGGTCTTGTTTTTGTTGGCTATATAGAGCTTCTCCATCTTTGGCTGCAAATAATATAATCAATCTGATTTCAGTGTTGACCATCTGGTGAGGTCCATGTGTAGAGTCTTCTCTTGTGTTGTTGGAAGAGGGTGTTTGCTAAGACCAGTGCATTTTCTTGGAAAAACTCTATTAGCCTTGTCCTGCTTCAATCCATATTCCAAGGCCAAATTTGCCTTTTACTCCAGGTGTTTCTTGACTTCCTACTTTTACATTCCAGTCCGCTATAATGAAAAGGACATATTTTTTGGGTGTTAGTTCTAAAAGGTCTTGTAGGTCTTCATAGAACCATTCAACTTCAGCTTCTTCAGCAAAGCTCGTTGGGGCATAGACATGGATTACTGTGTTTTGAATGGTTTGCCTTGGAAATGAACAGAGATCATTCCGTCGTTTTTGAGATTGCATCCAAGTACTGCATTTCAGACTCTTTTGTTGACCATGATGGCTACTCCATTTCTTCTGAGGGATTCCTGCCCACAGTAGTAGATATAATGGTCATCTGAGTTAAATTCACCATTCCAGTCCATTTTAGTTCACTGATTCCTAGAATGTCGTCGTTTACTCTTGCCATCTCCTGTTTGACCACTTCCAATTTGCCTTGATTCATGGACCTGACATTCCAGGTTCCTATGCAATATTGTTCTTTACAGCATCAGACCTTGCTTCTATCACCAGTCACATCCACAACTGGGTATTGGTTTTGCTTTGGCTCCATCCCTTCGCTCTTTCTGGAGTTATTTCTCCACTGATCTCCAGTAGCATATTGGCCACCTACTGACCTGGGGAGTACCTCTTTCAGTATCCTATCATTTTTCCTTTTCATACTGTTCATGAGCTTCTCAAGGCAAGAATACTGAAGTGGTTTGCCATTCCCTTTTCTAGTGGACCACATTCTGTCAGACCTCTCCACTATGACCCACCTGTCTTGGGTGGCCCCACAGGCATGGCTTAGTTTCATTGAGTTAGACAAGGCTGTGGTCCTAGTGTGATTAGACTGACTAATTTTCTGTGATTATGCTTTCAGTGTGTCTAACCTCTGATGCCCTCTTGCAACACCTACCATCTTACTTGGGTTTCTCTTACCTTCGACGAGGGTTATCTCCTCACTGCTACCCCTCCTGACCTTGAACATGGAATAGGGGTGGGCGGAGGGATAAATACGACTGAGTGACTGAACTGAACTGAACTGACACCCACTACTATATGAAAAATAGATAATGATGACCTACTGTATAGGACAGGGAAATCTAGTCAATGCTCTGTAAAGCGTTATATGGGAAAATAATTTTAAAAAGAGTGGATATATGTATATGTATAACTGATTCATTTTACTGTATACCTGAAACTAACACAAACTGTAAATCACATATACTGTAAATTTTAAAATTTTAAATATGTTATATATAAACAAAAACCAAAAAAAAACCATATTCTATAGATCAGCAATTAACACCAGAATTTAAAATATGCAAAACAATATTGCCAAAATATGAAATATTAGGGGTCATTCATTTTAATTGAGCTGTAGATTCAACACAATTCCAAATATAATTCTAACAGGCCTTTTTTTGGTAGACACTGATAAGTTTATTGTAAAATTTATATAGAACACAAAGTCTTAGAATAGAAAGAAACAATTTTGAAAAAGAACAAAAGTCGAATAGCTTATTGGACTTGGTTGCTAAATCTACACTAATCAAGGGAGTGATATTAGCATAAAGATAAGCATACAGATCTTTTGAAAAGAACAGTGTTCAACAGTAGACCTGTACATATAAATCTATCCATTTCAACAAAAGTGCCAACATAATGTAATAAAACTAAGCTTTATCAGGAAAAAGATATTCATTATTTTCTAAGCACAGCAGCTGAAGATGAGAGGTTAAAGAATCTCTCCCACAGATCCAAAAATTCTGCCTTAAGGACTAATATAACTACCAAGAAGTTACAGATAATTGAACAAAACAGAGATTAGTTCCACAATTGCCAGGCTTCCTGTACTTGATTCAAATCACTGAGTCACTCTTTCTCTATATCTGATTTAAAGTAGCATATTAAAGTTTTTCCAATTGACTTATAGATAATTAGCAGCCAAATTGAAGCTATATTTTTAAAAACACATGTATGGGATGAGCAACATAAAAATAGGAGGGACTCTTTTTTTTTTTTTTTTTTGTTAATCAAATGGATTTAGGTTTCACTAATCTACTTCCTTGTTTGATAATAGAACTTCCTGGCAGAAAAAAGAAATAATATATTTGAATTCATTAGATCTAACCTGCCTCAGTCATGAGTGAAGGCCCTTTAACAGAAATTGATTTTTATTTTATGTGATAAATAAATGCATCTATATATAGAACATCAAATTTTGTCAAATACATTATCCCTAAGCTATTTTTTAATTGCACAGGCTTATTTTGGTAGAATCATTTCTTAATGAGATTTAGCTTGATTTGAGTAAGGGAAAAAAAAATAATTCTATAAATGCCTCATTTGTTCCTGCTTATTTGAATAGCAGCCAAAGTAATATCGTCTCAAAGAGATGTTTTTTCTAAAAGAGGTTTATGCAGTAATGTTATTGATGTTAATATTTCCTGTCATTATTACTACAAAGCTAAATATCACCAAAATCCATTCATTTCTATTCAACACAGAGGATGTGGGCAAGGTTGGGAGGCCCTATATTGAGCAAATTCCATTTTCCCTTTATCTCCTCACAAAGTCCATGAAGTTTATTTCTTTGTTGTTGTTGCATCATATTTTGATAGTGTGTCCATTTTTAAATGCCCTTCTTCCCAAATAACTGAAACACAAAAAATAGTACAGGGAAGGAAAGTCATGTTAACACTGATTGCCCTTTAAATACAAAGGCTGTTACTGGTGGCAGATAGATTTTTGTCCTGAAGAGCTTCATCTTCCTCTTTTTCTCCTGCCAAAACAAAATTAAGCTTTGGTAATTAAATATTTCAGTGAATTTGAATTGTGAAAAAAGCTAATTTGGACCTTAGACCATTTAGCATGTATTGCCTGTGAGAGAGAAAGGTGGATGCTTTAGCATGAAGCATGTTAACTGTCTACAAAGTAATTTCAAGAGATAATTCTAAATCCTGCAATGTAGTTTGAATCCTCTGGATCAGCCAGGAATTCCCTGCTATATTTATTTATACTATTTCATGAAATATACGTAAGCAAAGTCTTGAACATATTCATTTTTATTCTCCCCTTTAACCAGTTTTATAAGGATCTAACTGAATTTTGTATTCACTGCTCCCTTTTTTAGGATCTCCCATTTATAAGGATCTAACTGAATTTTGTATTCACTGCTCCCATTTTTTTTCTGTTAGAAATAGGAACATGAAACATGTTCCTATCATGGAACATGGAGAAGAAGTACAATACATAGGAATATAGGGAGTTTATTGTATATAAATTTTTTTGCATTATCTCAGTGTTGAAACTGAGACATTTATGAATTGTGTCTCCAGGCATACTCTGCCATTACCATCATCATGTAAGGGAGATGAATCATCATTAATGTAATTAAGGGTGGCAGAAATAAGCTTCAGAGAAAAGGACAAAACTGTTAGAGTCTTCAAACTCCAAGATTCAATTAATACAAATAGCACTGGCAGAGCAGTAGATATATCACACACTAGATTTTACCTCTCTACAACTGAATTATACCAACCATTACTTCATACGTATCTCCTAACTAGAGAGAGAAGCTGAAGAAGTTGAAGTTGAATGGTTTCGTAAAGACCTACAAGACCTTTTAGAACTAATACAAAAAAAAATCTGTCCTTTTCATTACAGGGGACTCAAATGAAAAAATAGGAAGTCAAGAAACACCTGGAGTAACTGGCAAATTTGGCCTTGGAGTACAAAATGAAGCAGAGCAAAGGCTAATAGAGTTTTGCCAAGAGAATGCACTGGTCATAGCAAACACTCTCTTCCAAAACACACAATAGAAGACTCTACACATGGACATCACCAGATGGTCAACACCGAAATCAGATTGATTATATTCTTTGCAGCCAAAGATGGAGAAGCTCTATACAGCCAGCAGAAACAAGACCAGGAACTGACTGTGGCTCAGATCATGAACACCTTATTGCCAAATTCAGACTTAAATTGAAGAAACCAGGGACAATCACTAGACATTCAGGTATGACTTAAATCAAATCCTTTATGATTATACACCAGAAGTGAGAAACAGACTTAAGGGTCTAGAACTGATAGACAGAGTGCCTGATGAACAATGGATAGAGGTTTGTGACATTATGTATAGGAGACAGGGAGCAAGACCATCCCCAAGAAAAGAAATGCAAAAAGCAAAATGGCTGCCTGAAGAGGCCTTACAAACAGCTGTGAAAAGAAGAGAAGAAAAAAGCTAAGGAGTAAAAGAAAGATATACCCATTTGAATGCAGAGTTTCAAAGAATAGCAAGGAGAGATAAGAAAGCCTCTCTCAGTGAACAGTGCAAAGAAATAGAGGAAAACAATAGAATGGGAAAGACTAGAGATCTCTTCAAGAAAATTAGAGATACCAAGGGAACATTTCATGCAAAGATGGGCTCAGTAAAGGACAGAAATGGTAAGGACCTAACAGAAGCAGAAGATATTAAGAAGAGGTGACAAGTATACAGAGAAGAACTATACAAAAAAGATTTTCACGACCCAGATAATCATGATGGTGTGATCACTCACCTAGAGCCAGACATCCTGGAATGTGAAGTCAAGTGGGCCTTAGAAAGCATCACTATGAACAAAGCTAGTGGAGGTGATGGAATCCAGTTGAGCTATTTCAAATCCTGGAAGATGATGCTGTGAAAGTGCTGCACTCAATATGCCAGCAAATTTGGAAAACTCAGCAGTGGCCATGGGACTGGAAAAGCTCAATTTTCATTTCAATCCCTAAGAAAGGTAATGCCAAAGAATGCTCAAACTATTGCACAATTGTACTCTTCTCACACCCTAGTAAAGTAATGCTCAAAATTCTCCAAGCCAGGCTCCAGATGTTCAAGCTGGATTTAGAAAAAGGCAGAGGAACCAGAGATCAAATTGCCAGCATTTGCTGGATCATTGAAAAAGCAAAAGATTTCCAGAAAAACATCTATTTTTGCTTTATTGACTATGCCAAAGCCTTTGATTGTGTGGATCACAATAAACTGTGGAAAATTCTGAAAGAGATGGGAATACCAGACCACCTGACCTGCCTCTTGAGAAATCTGTATGCAGGTCAGGAAGCAACAGTTAGAATTGGACATGGAACAATAGATTGTCTCCAAATTGGGAAAGGAGTATGTCAAGGCTATATATTGCCACCTTGCTTACTTAATTTATATGCAGAGTACATCATGAGAAACTCTGGGCTGGATGAAGCACAAGCTGGAATCAAGATTGCCAAGAGAAATATCCATAACTTCAGATATGCAGATGACACCACCCTTATGGCAGAAAGTGAAGAAGTACTAAAAAGCCTCTTGATGAAAGTGAAAGAGGAGAGTGAAAAAGTTGGCTTAAAGCTCAACATTTAGAAAACTCAGATCATGGCATCTGGTCCCATCACTTCATGGCAAATAGATGGGGAAACAGTGGAAACAGTGGCAGACTTTTTGGGGGGTGGGAGACTCCAAAATCACGGCAGATGGTGACTGCAGCCATGAAGTTAAAAGATGCTGGTTCCCTGGAAGGAAAGTTATGACCAACCTAGACAGCATATTAAAAAGCAGAGACATTACTTTGCCAACAAAGGTCCATCTAGTCAAAGCTATATTTTTTCCATTGGTCATGTATGGATGTGAGTGTTGGACTATAAAGAAAGCTGAGCACTGAAGAATTGATGCTTTTGAACTGTGGTGTTGGAGAAGACTCTTGAGAGTCCCTTGAACTGCAAGGAGATCCAACCAGTCCATCCTAAAGGAGATCAGTCCTGGGTGTTCATTGGAGGGACTGATGTTGAAGCTGAAACTCCAATACTTTGGCCACCTGATGCGGAGAGCTGACTCATTTGAAAAGACCCTGATGCTGGGAAAGATTGAGAGCAAGAGGAGAGGGGATGACAGAGGATGTGATGGTTGGACGGCATCACCTATGCGATGGACATTAGGTTGGGTGGACTCCGGGAGTTGGTGATGGAAAAGGAGGCCTGGTGTGCTGCAGTCCATTGGGTCACAAAGTTCAGTTCAGTTCAGTTCAGTTCAGTCGCTGAGTCGTGTCCTACCCTTTGCGACCCCATGAATCACAGCACGCCAGGCCTCCCTGTCCATCACCATCTCCTGGAGTTCACTCAGATTCATGTCCATCGAGTCCGTGATGCCATCCAGCCATGAGTCGCAAAGAGTCAGACACAACTGAGCAACTGAACTAAACTGAACTGAACTAGAGGGAATACCTTTTAAGAGAATATTAGTAGAAATCATGTATGTATTTCAGAGGAAAAAAAATCCTGTCCCAGTGCTTGGTTTTTAAAATTACACACTAACAGAACTTGAAATCCATCCTTTGCCCTGATGATAGAATCCACCATGCTGAGATGCTAAAGTATTCTTCTGTACTGTTGAACCAGTCCCCTCAGTTTCCAGTCTTTATAAATGTCTTCTTCTGTCCTCTAATCTGTCTCTGAGTTTATCATCTAGTAAGACTGGAATTGTGCATGGTTGTTACTGCAGTGGGCTTGCTGAGCATTTGAGAAAGCACTCCCAGTTTGAGGGTTCCTTACTACCAGCTGGAATAGAACTGTACTAAGTATAGGTTGCTTATTATGAAGCGTATTTTTTCCTCTCAGAATTTAATGATCAAGATTGTTTAATGAGAAACCAATATATGATGGTAGTTTTCTCTTTTATAGCACAATTGAGAACTCTGTGAATCCATGGATCATGATACTTCAAAGGTTTTGTAAATAGCACCACCTAGGGACTAGGGAGAATTTCTTCAGGGCTCCTGCACTACTAGAGTACATTTCTTAATCAATTCTGTGCTATAATATGGAATTGCTGCTTTTGGTGGTAAGCAGGTGGGCAGTGAGGCTCACCTCCCTTCTTCTAGGTTAAAACCAAGAAAGACGCCTTGTCAGAGCAAAAATATAGAGATATTTGGTACCAGGAGTTAGAATTTGGATGTCAAGTGTTTACAGGAACTGTCTGAGCAAGCAGCTGCTCAGCTCCTGTCAGAACCCACGGGAAGCTGAGTTTAGATGCAGCCCCTCCGACCAGGAGAAGGGAAATAGGCTCTGCTGCCTCATTGTCCTGGTAACCTACACTGAGCCCATGGGGACCCCTTTCAGAAAGCTCTGCTCACTGCACCACACATTCTGCTCAGAAGAACAGTCCTAAACAAAGCATTTTATTATGTGGCTTGGGGAATAAGGCAACAAAACTCAAGTTATTTCATTTCAAGAGTTGGTTCTAAGACTTCCTCTTGGCTAAACCTTCAAAGATAAAAGCAACACTCTGGTAATCCCCAAAATAGACAGCAACGTCCTCAACTACCAACGTTTTAACATCAAAGTAATATTGACTTACTACTATCTGCAATAATTATAAAACACAGAGAAAAATCCATTAAAAGACAACTTTTCCCTCAAAATTACACCCATTATATTCTTTAAGAAATGCTGACTAGAGTAACATGTACTCATTTGAGTTGCCCTTTTGATTCAAGGACAAGAATACTAAAATACAGTTTGTCAGCACCACAGTTGTGACTTAGTCATTTTTCATTTTAATTTTCTATTTCTGTATTAGTACATGTGTGCCTTTCACCACTGACAGCTTGAGCAAAGCAAGATGAATTATTTTGATATACAGGAATTCTATGTGGTCATATTGTATGCAATTTACTGACACCAGGCAGGTTGGAAGATTACCAGTAGAAATAACTATGTTTCTGAACACTCATGTATAAATTCTATTTATGCATGTCCCTAAAGGAAATTTTGAGTCCTACAGGTGTTTCCTCCTTCATGAAAATAATCAACCTAGAAACAATCACTATCTAGTTAATTTCTATTATAAATTTGAAACTGAATTGAGAATGTGTTCCAAAGTAAGCAAGTATGTCTCATGTCACAAAAAAAAGCCAATTATATCTTTCAAAATGGACATATTTTGAATATTTGAAATAGTATGTACAAAATCTTTGGGACAGGCAAGACAGAAAAAGAGTGTCATTGTACTAGCAGAGTGGATGATGGACAGACAGACACATCACCAACTGTGGCGCATGAGTGTTCAGTCGTGTCCAACTTTGGAACCCTATGAACTGTAGCCTACCAGGCTATAAATACATTATAAATGCATTCTTTGTAAATATTTATATTAAACCATACATTCTGCTCTTAAACCAGCATGTTTTTGTGTCAATACACTGCAGCAACATAGACAGCATATTAAAAAGCAGAGACATTACTTTGCAACAAAGGTCCATCTAGCCAAAGCTATGGTTTTCCCAGTAGTCATGTATGGATGTGAGAGTTGGACTATAAAGAAAGCTGAGCACTGAAGAATTGATGCTTTTGAACTGTGATGCTGAAGACTCTTGAGAGTCCCTTGGACTGCAAGGAAATCCAACCAGTCCAACCTAAAGGAGATCGGTCCTGAATATTCATTGAAAGGACTGATGTTGAAGCTGAAACTCCAATACTTTGGCCAACTGATGCGAAGAGCTGACTGATTTGAAAAGACCCTGATGCTGGGAAAGATTGAGGGCAGGAGGAGAAGGGGATGACAGAGGATGAGATGGTTGGATGGCATCACCAACTCAATGGACATGAGCTTGAGTAAACTCTGGGAGTTGGTGATGGGCAGGGAGGCCTGGCATGCTGCAGTCCATGGGTCGCAAAGAGTCGGACACGACAGAGAGACTAAACTGAACTGAACTGCACACTGTAGAAAGACAGTGCTACACGGATGCAACCGTGTGTTAATGTTCACAGATTTACTGAGGCATTGTATTACTGGAGTGATTAGAGTTGATGTACATGATGCCTTGATATCAGCAATGTTGATGTTGTCTTAGAAGCCATTCAAATTAGCATTGCCCATAGCATTTTCTTATATAGCAACATGTTGCTCATAATGGCAATATTGAAAAAAATACTTCTTCAGTATATGTCATACAACAGCCCCGACTGTCAGAGAAACAGATTAAGCAGAGTTTAAAGGCAGCATTTGGAAAACAAAGGGACAAAGCATTAGGAATTATGCAATCATTTACACATGACTGTTGCAAAAGTCTTATGTTTATATGTTTACTGCAATTTTAGACTATGTTTACATTGTGAAGAGGACATAACTCCTCTGTGTTGGGTTTTATAGAGGGTTTTTTCAGACATTAACATTAGGAATTTAGTTTTGAAATAAGCATTATTCCCAAATTACGCCAATGTTGTCTATTAAAATGAAATTTCTGTCCAAACCCCCAAATGGCTCTGATGGTTATTAACCAAAATCAAGTACTGGAATACTGCAATTTTTAAAAACCAACTTGACAGTTTTTAAAAAGAGATAGTCACCTACTGTAGATCAAATTTTAATGCATTTACTTAATCTGCCATCATTTCAAGAGCTTTGTCAAATATTTCCTACTATCCTATTAAAAAGAAAACAGTTATCACATTAAAATAAATCTCTGGAGAGTGATATTTGCAGAAATGTACTCAGTTGAGCTTATGTATATTAACTCTTCACTTCCAAACGCTTATTGCATTTTATAATATAATCTAATTTTAGTCATCACAGCATCTCCATAACATACTCCATGGTGTGTAGAAATTAGCATTTCCATTTTCCAGCTGAGTAATTGAGAAACAAAAATGTAACTCTTTTCTGGGGTCACTCAGATGAGAACTAGCCTAAATACCTAAACAGAATTTATGGCCAAGACACCTAGAATTCCTAAAACACATTATGCAACTCCTTTGAGTTTTTCTTTCATGAATTGTATGTGAACAAAATCCTACCATTATATAGCACTTAAAGTTTACAGAAAACTTTAGCATTCATCATTACATATAATCCTTACAACTGTGTAAAAGTATACATTTTTATCCCATTTTGCTCATTAGAAAAAAAATGGAAGCTTGAAAAAGATAAATTGACTTTTCTAAGGTCACAGATATGATAATTGGCAGAGCTAGTCTAGAAGGCCAGGTGGATTTCAAAACAAGCATTCTTTCTTATTCCCTATGACTATAGTTGCCTTGTCTTGAGTCCTTGCTGTCTCTGCCGGTAAAAGCATATTTTTTACTTCAAGATCTATCTCAATACCACCTACCACTCAAAGCTCCTAATGCCCCAACATTGCCACAAGCAATCGATATAAATGTCTTAAATAGAATAATAAGATGTGGCTTATCTCTTTTTCTAGAATAAAGCAGTAAAAGGAAAGAATTGGTGAGTCTTGCACACAGTACTTGTTCCAAAGACATATTAGATTTAATAAATGGATGAATTAATGCAATCGTTAACCAAGGGAAACAATTTTTTCTTAATGTTTACATATCAACACTCATAATAGTTGACAGGATGTTTCCTAGAGGCCTCTCTTCCAGGAAGAAAAAAAAAAAATCTGGTTCTACTCTGGCCTTGGGATAAGAGAAGGCAGGGGTGCATGTCTATGGCAAGGAGCAAGGTGGGAACTGAGTCCCAGTCCAGGTGAGGGTGGTTCAGGACACCTGGCAAGTTCTGAACATTCAAATCATCCGGATAAATCCCAGATGCTACAGAACTGTATATACTCCTGCCATAACAGAAGCTTAGTAGCCAAGTATTTTTATGAACCAAGAGATATTCCTCCTGTCTTAGCAACTTATCTACACAGGGTCCCAAAGCATCTTATATGTTTAAATTGTTCTTAGTGTTTGTAGTCTCTGTCAGGCAGAAGTTAAGACAGAAGAGGACTTGCACGCTTGTGATCTCTCTTGACTCTAAGGTCACTGACAGCCAGGGCTGTGTCTTGGATCACCACTATGTTGCTGGTACGAAGTAAAGTGCCTGACACTTTAAGGATACTCGACACCTTTAAGAATAAATAAATAACCAAAACCCCAGATTACCATAGAGGAGTAGGGGTTCTCTATAGCAAATCAACTTGCCCTCCTCCCAAAATGCTTTGTGGGATGAGATTAGCTTGATAATTTCCCCATGGCAGCCCCTGGCCCTTCATCTTGAAGACAGTGAAGCCTTCTCTGTCAGCACACATACAATGATCTGTCTCTCAGCTGCAGACTTGTATTAACTGAACTCACAAAACTGATTAAATAAAACGAGTGACAAGTGACTTATTTTAGTATAAAAGCTACTTAATTCAGTTACTCAATTCTAGCTGACACATTATTTCCCTAAAGACAAAATGTATAAGAAATCCAAACATTTCCTTAATGAGAATGTAATTGAAAACTTGGATATTCATATAAAGCCACCATCTCCTAAAGGGACAAAAGAGCCAGGAATAATCAAAATCATTAACCAAATATCTTTTTCCACTTACCAGACTGTGCCAACATGGATCTAGTCCCCTTTTACCTTTCTCTTTTTCTTTGTCCTGTTCTTTGTTTTTAACTGATATTAACATACTAAATTGAAAGTGAAGTGAAGTTTCTCAGTCTTGTGTGACTCTTTGTGACCCCATGAACTGTACTTGCCAGGCTCCTCCGTCCATGGGATTTTCCAGGCAAGATTACTGGAGTGGGTTGCCATTTCCTTCTCCAGGGGATCTTCCCAATCCAGAGATCGAACCCAGATCTCTTGCATTGCAGGCAGACTCTTTACTGTCTGAGCCACAAGGGAAGCATACTAAATTGAGTTACTATCAAATCTTACAGACCCAGGAGAGTTACTATCAAATCTTACAGACCTAGGAGCTAGTCTGCCTCTTTGGCAGTTTTGTGGGTTTCTCAGTTCAACTGACATTAAATTTTACTTAGAGCAGTTAGATTTTCCTCATTTCAAATTTCCTAGGGAAAGGCCCACTGTATCATGATGTCATAACAATTAGACAAAAGAACAACTAATAAGAGGAAAAAATGTTTCCCAATAGGTACAGAGTCAAACTTGTACACTCTTCAGAGGAGTCTAATTGCAGCTGTGCCTTGCCTGAGTCTGTGGTGCCCTCCTGACATCACAGATAAAGCTAGTTAGTTCCCTAGTTAGTTCATCCAGCCCACTCAGGTCTGTGATCACAGCCAAAGGAGATCTAAGTTCCTGTCCCACAAGCTGGACTTCTGCACCACTTGGTGTTCAGTTTTCTCTGAACCCCTACGAGAGTACGACAACTGGCACGTCACATTGCTAGTGACTGTGTCCCCATTTGTTTTAGTAGCAGATGTTCTGTGAAATGAGGGACAGAGGCAGCCTGACATGACCCGGTAGAGAGGGACCTGGAGGAAAAAGTAATTTGACCTCATTTTTCTCCCTACCTCTCTTTAACTTCCTTCTAACACTCTCTTGTCTGTCTCTTAGGGTAAAGATCGAGGTAAAGATCCAAGGGGCAAAGATTCAAGATGCCTATCTGAAATAGTAGAAAAAATGCAAATAAGACATCAGTTTCCTTTCTTTTAGAATGAAAATAACAATATCTACAGAATTATTGTAATAAGTAAATGAGCTAGTTAATGGAATAATACTTCACAAAGCATCGGGTATATAGTAAGAGCTTTAGCTATGACTGCTACCACTCTTGCCGGTGTTATTAACACAACCACTACCCCCAATCCACCCCTCTGCCCCTTTCACTTTGAACAATCCTGTCAGTTAAACTCCATCTTCCTGAGGTTGGATTCTTATTTATAAACCCTGGTTTGTAAGTTTGCCTTCATACCTGGTGATCCAAATGATGGATGGTGAGTCCTTGCCTTCCAGATTCCCCATAGCTGGGTTGCGCTAATAATGATCACATCCTAACTTCACTGAAGAGAACAGATTTACTGAATTACCCATGGATGAACTATGCTACCCAAGTAAGATGGTAGGTGTTGCGAGAGGCCTCAGAGGGCAGACACACAAACCATAAACACAGATAATTAGTCAGTCTAATCATATGGAACACAACCTTGTCTAACTCAATGAAACTAAGCCATGCCGTGTGGGGCCACCCAAGATGGGCAGGTCAGGGTGGAGAGGTCTGATAGAATGTGGTCCACTGGAGAAGGGAATGGCAAACCACTTCAGTATTCTTGCCTTAAGAACCCCATGAACAGTATGAAAAGGCAAAATGATAGGATATTGAAAGAGGAACTCCCCAGGTCTGAAGGTGCCCAAATTGCTACTGGAGATCAGTGGAGAAATAAATCCAGAAAGAATGAAGGGATGGAGCCAAAGCAAAACCAATACCCAGTTGTGGATGTGACTGGTGATAGAAGCGAGGTCCAATGCTGTAAAGAGCAATATTGCATAGGAACCTGGAATGTCAGGTCCATGAATCAAGGCAAATTGGAAGTGGTCAAAGAGGAGATGGCAAGAGTGAACATAAACATTCTAGGAATCAGGGAACTCAAATGGACTAGAATGGGTAAATTTAACTCAGATGACCATTATATTTACCACTGTGGGTAGGAATCCCTTAGAAGAAATGGAGTAGCCATCATGGTCAACAAAAGAGTCCGAAATGCAGTACTTGTATGCAATCTCAAAAACGACAGAATAATCTCTGTTTGTTTCCAAGGCAAACCATTCAATATCACCATAATCCAAGTCTATGCCCCAATCAGTAATGCTGAAGAAGCTGAAGTTGAACAGTTCTATGAAGACCTACAAGACCTTTTGGAACTAACACCTGAAAAAGATGTCCTTTTCATTCTAGGGGACTGGAATGCAAAAGTAGGAAGTCAAGAAACACCTGGAGTAACAGGCAAATTTGGCCTTGGAATACAGAATGAAGCAGGACAAAGGCTAATAGAGTTTTGCCAAGAGAACGTACTGGTCATAGCAAACACCCTCTTCCAACAACACAAGAGAAGACTCTACAGGTGGACATCACCAGATGGCCAACACCAAAATCAGATTGATTATATTCTTTGCAGCCAAAGATGGAGAAGCTCTATACAGTCAGCAGAAACAAGGCCAGGAGTTGACTGTGGCTCAGATCATGAACTCCTTATTACCAAATTCAGACTGAAATTGAAGAAAGTAGGGAAAATGACTAGACCATTCAGGTATGACCTAAATCAAATTCCTTATGATTATACATTGGAAATGAGAAATAGATTTAAGGGACTCGATCTGATAGATAGACTGATGAACTATGGAAAGATATTTGTGACACTGTACAGGAGAAAGGGATCAAGACCATCCCCATGGAAAAGAAATGCAAAAAAGCAAAATGGCTATCTGGGGAGGCCTTACAAATAGCTGTGAAAAGAAGAGAAGCAAAAAGCAAAAGAGAAAAGGAAAGATATAAGCATCTGAATGCAGAGTTCCAATGAATAACAAGGAGAGATAAGAAAGCCTTCCTCAGCGATCAGTGCAAGGAAATAGATGAAGACAACAGAATGGGAAAGACTAGAGATCTCTTCAAGAAAATTAGAGATACCAAGGGAACATTTCATGCAAAGATGGGCTCAATCAAGGACAGAAATGGTATGGACCTAAAAGAAGCAGAATATATTAAGAGGAGGCAGGAATACACAGAAGAACTGTACGAAAAAAACTTTCACACCAAGATAATCATGATGGTGTGATCACTCACCTAGAGCCAGACATCCTGGAATGTGAAGTCAAGTGGGCCTGAGAAAGCATCACTACGAACAAAGCTAGTGGAAGTGATGGAATTCCAGTTGAGCTATTTCAAATCCTGAAAGATGATGCTGTGAAAGTGCTGCACTCAATATGCCAGCAAATTTGGAACATTCAGCAGTGGCCACAGGACTAGAGAAGTTCAGTTTTCATTCCAATCCCAAAGAAAGGCAATGCCAAAGAATGCTCAAACTACCGCACAATTGCACTCATCTCACATGCTAGTAAAGTAATGCTCAAAATTGTCCAAGCCAGGCTTCAGCAATACATGAACCATGAACTTCCAGATGTTCAAGCTGGTTTTAGAAAAGGCAGTGGAACCAGAGAGCAAATTGCCAACATCTGCTGGATCATGGAAAAAGCAAGAGAGTTCCAGAAANTAAGAGTCTTTTAATTTCATGGCTGCAGTCACCATCTGCAGTGATTTTGGAGCCCCCCAAAATAAAGTCTGACACTGTTTCCATTGTTTCCCCATCTATTTCCCATGAAGTGATGGGACCGGATGCCATCATCTTCGTTTTCTGAATGTTGAGCTTTAAGCAAACTTTTTCACTCTCCTCTTTCACTTTCATCAAGAGGCTTTTTAGCTCCTCTTCACTTTCTGCCATAAGGGTGGTGTTATCTGCATATCTGAGGTTATTGATATTTCTCCCAACAATCTTGATTCCAGCTTGTGTTTCTTCAAGTCCAGCCTTTCTCATGATGTACTCTGCACATAAGTTAAATAAGCAGGGTGACAATATACAGCCTTGACGTACTCCTTTTCCTATTTGGAACCAGTCTGTTGTTTCATGTCCAGCTCTAACTGTTGCTTCCTGACCTGCATACAGATTTCTCAAGAGACAGGTTAGGTGGTTTGGTATTCCCATCTCCTTCATAATTTTCCACAGTTTATTGTGATCCACACAGTCACAGGCTTTGGCATAGTCAATAAAGCAGAAATAGATGTTTTTCTGGAACTCTCTTGCTTTTTCCATGATCCAGCAGATGTTAGCAATTTGATCTCTGGTTTCTCTGCCTTTTCGAAAACCAGCTTGAACGTCAGGGAGTTCACGGTTCACATATTGCTGAAGCCTGGCTTGGAGAATTTTGAGCATTACTTTACTAGCATGTGAGATGAGTGCAATTGTGCGGTAGTTTGAGCATTCTTTGGCATTGCCTTTCTTTGGAATTGGAATGAAAACTGACTTTTTCCAGTCCTCTGGCCACTGCTGAGTTTTCCAAATTTGCTGGCATATTGAGTGCAGCAGTTTCACAGCATCATCTTTCAGGATTTGAAACAGCTCAACTGGAATTCCATCACCTCCACTAGCTTTGTTCATAGTGATGCTTTCTAAGGCCCACCTGACTTCACTTTCCAAGATATCTGGCTCTAGATTAGTGATCACATTATCATGATTATCTGGGTTGTGAAGATCTCTTTTGTACAGTTCTTCCTTCTTCCGTGTATTCTTGCCACCTCTTCTTAATATCTTCTGCTTCTGTTAGGTCCATACCATTTCTGTCCTTGATTGAGCCCATCTTTGCATGAAATGTTCCCTTGGTATCTCTAATTTTCTTGAAGGGATCTCTAGTCTTTCCCATTCTGTTCTTTTCCTCTATTTCTTTGCATTGATCACTAAAGAAGCCTTTCTTATCTCTTCTTGCTATTCTTTGGAACTCTGCATTCAGATGCTTATATCTTTCCTTTTCTCCTTTGCTTTTTGCATCTCTTCTTTTCACAGCTATTTGTAAGGCCTCCCCAGACAGCCATTTTGCTTTTTTTGCATTTCTTTTCTACATTACTTTGCCATAAAGGTCTGTCTAGTCAAGGCTATGGTTTTTCCAGTGGTCATGTATGGATGTGAGAGTTGGACTATAAAGAAAGCTGAGTGCTCAAGAATTGATGTTTTTTAATTATGGGTGTTGGAGAAGACTCTTGAGAGTCCCTTGGACTATAAGGAGATCCAACCAGTCTATTCTAAAGGAGATCAGTCCTGGATGTTCTTTGGAAGGACTGATGCTGAAGTTGAAACTCCAATACTTTGGCCACCTCATGCAAAGAGTTGACTCATTGGAAAAGACTCTCATGCTGAGAGGGATTGGGGGCAGGAGGAGAAGGGGACAACAGAGGGTGAAATGGCTGGATGGCATTATCGACTCGATGGACATGAGTTTGGGTGAACTCCAGGAGTTGGTTAAGGACAGGGAATCCTGGCGTGCTGCAATTCATTGGGTCACAAAGAGTCGGACACGACTGAGTGACCAAACTGAACTGAACTGAACTATGTTACACTTGCTGAATATTATAATTTTATACTATAAGTTTAGGTAGGTGGTCTCGATTTAAGACTTACCCCCACATGCCTTTGTCCTAACTGGCTATAGTTGATATAATCATAGTCCAAGATATAAAAAGGACAAGAGTTTTGTTTTTAATTTCTTAATGCTATTCAGAACTCTGTGTACTACCTTAGCATTTAAGAGTGACATTTAGAGAATGAAAGGATGCACCACTAGGAATTATGGGTCTGTATCCAAATGAATACAAATACAAACACAAAATGCCTTCGTTATTCCCTGTTTCCTTCCTGAGTCTATGGTTTATGGGTGAAAGCTTCATTGGCCACAGAAACCATTCTGGAAGGATCATTACCAACTGCATAAAGTTTGACAGTTAAAACATATTAGGTGATTGTTGGCCATAACTTACTGAAAATATGGCCATAAATGGAGCAAAGCTGAGACTTGAGGACTGTTCTGAGACTCTGAATACCAACAACATATTTGAATCCAGTAATTTACTGTTGCCAGCTCAGGATGGCTCTATGAAGTGCTTTAAATTCTATTGCTGGCTGGAGTGGTCATTTAATGGGTGAGAGGTTTTTGTATTATTTCCAACAGGTGTATTTGTATGTATTTGTTTTCTTTCCTTCATAATAAGATTCCACTATTGCTTTTCTATCCGCAAAGCCCTTCTCTCCTCTGTCTGGCTTGTAGTGTTAGTAAGTGGCATGCAAAATGATTATATCTTTACTCTAGGATGTGCTGTCCAAGTGAAGCTCAAAGGCTAGCTTTGTTTTCTCAAGAATTGTGAATCTAATAGGAATCTAACAGGCTGAGCTTCACAAGAATGAGAAAAGGGTGAACCTGAGAGAGGAAGACATCTATCACTTAACCTGGGCACTTGAAAGTGCCTAAGTGGACATAATTTATACCCCAGGATTTCTCAGTTTGATTTAATTTCTTATGCTCTAAAAGGCTGTCTTAATCTGATATAATTTCCATGGAGGGTAACATTACAAAATTATAATTGGGAGTATATAAATAACAATGTCTGTAATAAAAGGTAATCAGAATATGTGAAATCTTCCAGTGCTACAGATTCCTGGCTTAAGGTCTTGCATGTATGTTTGCAAAGCTTCAATGTGGCCATGAAATAAACCAAAAAGAAAGCATAATTATGAATTGTATTTGAAAAATGTAAAATGGCATTACAATTTAGTGTGTATAAACATGGAGGAATAAATGATTTTAAGTATTTTAATCTGGAGAAAAATAGCTATTTCAGCCATTTGTCAATAACTCAAATGAATTCTGTGGCCTTTCTTTGATCTGTTCATTAAGGATTTTAAGTGGTGAAGAAATCACTCAAAACTAATAGGATTTCCCTGTCAGTATGCAGAAGCACTGCTCTCAGTGTTATAGCTAAAACACAAAATCTAGAGGAAAAATGTTTTCTGCACCCATTTAACTTGTCATTCATAATGTAGCAGATAGACACTAATCAGCTGTGTGATCTCAGACCATTCACTTATTCTATTCTTCAACTGCGAAATAAAAGCTTTGGGTAAGACCATCTTATATCCCCTCATAACTATTAAGTTAAAAATTCTAGAGTACTTACACTTGACTTCCTGTAGAGTGACAGGACAGTTTCAATCTCTTGCAAACCAAGTTCGAATTAACAATTATATGCTACATTTTTGGTGGATGATTTGGTTGAAAATTTCATTACCTAAGTTTTTTCAAGGGCTAAAAAAAGAGCTCAAAGTTCTTCTCCATAACTGAAGATATTTAGTTCTAATGCATATGTGAATGTTCTTTGGAACATATCACCCCAACATCTTTGTTATACTTGAAGAACCCATAAACCATAGCACTCGACCCTACAGTGACTTAGTCTGTGATATGTGTCTTATAGTTAAACATCTACGTATTGTAGGTATTCCTTGCTGGACCATAATTATCGGCCCTGATTAGATCCCTTCTCCTGAGAAATTTGAATAAAAAATAATAAACATAGAATGTATAGTAGCACAGATGGAAAGATGCATGGAGAGTCTGCAATGAACTGGAGCCATGAGACAGGAGGAACCATGTGTAAACAAAAGCAGAAGGTAGCGTGATCTCACTTGATAGCAGTAACAGTAGAGAAAGAATTACAGAGAATGTGAAACTGACATGGAGATAATACATTACTAAAATTATTGTTGGACCATTGTGTTAGTCACTTAGTCATGTCCGACTCTTGGTGACCCCATGGGCTGTAGCCCAACAGGCTCCTCTGTCCATGGATATCTCCAGGCAAGAATATTGGAGTCGATTGCCATTTCCTTCTCCAGTGTTGGACCACTAGAGCAGCTTTCATTCTTACCGAGTTCCAGTTCTCCATGAGGCCTGATTATGTATCTACCTGATTATGTATCTGTTGAACAAAGTTCAACACATTGTTTAATACTTCCATGACTCCTCCATGTGAATCCAGACCAAAAACTCATATCATGAATGGAAGCTTTCATATCTTTCTATACTTTGCAACCTGAAAGAGTACAAGTAAGGTTCAAAAAGTGAAATAAGTCAGAGAAAGACAAATACCATATGATATGAAGTACATGTGGAATCTAAAAAAAATACAACGAACTAGTGAATATAACAAAAAAGAAGTAGACTCACAGATATAGAGAACAATCTAGAGGTTACCAAGGGGAGAAGGAAGGGAGGAGGGGCAGTACGAGGGGGTAGGCAATTAAGAGGTACAAACTATTAGGTATAAAATAAGCTAAAAGCATATGCTGTACCACACAGGGGATTTGGCCAGTATTTTATAGTAACTATAAATGGAATGAAAATCACTCAGTCAGGTCCAACTTTTTGTGACCCCATGGACTGTAGCCTGCCAGGATCCTCTGTCCATGGGAATTCTCCAGGCCAGAATACTGAAGTGGGCAGCCCTTCCCTTCTCTAGGGGATCTTCCCAAACCACGGATCGAACCCAGATCTCCCGCATTGCAGGAAGATTTATTACCATCTGAGCCACCAGGGAAGCCTGCCTATAAACGGAGTATAACCTTTAAAAACTGTGACTCACTATATTGTGCACCTGTAACATATAATTTTGTACATCAGCTATACTTCAAATGTGTGTGCACTAAGTTGCTTCAGTCGTGTCCAACTCTTCGCGACACTATAGACTGTAGCCTGCCAGGCTCCTCTGCCCATGGGATTCTCAAGACAAGAATACTGGAGAACATTGCCATTTTCTCCTCCAGGGGATATTCCCAACCCAGGGATGGAACCCTCATTTCATGTGTCTCCTGCATTGGCAGGCAGGATCATTATCACTAGCTCCACCTACGTCAGCTATACTTCAAATATATACACATATATTTCAAATATATATATATATATATATATATAAAATCCAAATAAATAACTACATAATAAAATCAATGGTTGCATCTGGTCCACTTCAGTTCAGTTGCTCAGTGGTGTCCAATTCTTTGTGACCCCATGGACTGCAGCATGCCAGGCCTCCTTGTCCATCACCCACTCTGGGAGTTTACTCAAATTGATACCCATTGAGTCGGTGATGCCATCCAACCATCTCATCCTCTATTGTCCCCTTCTCCTCCTGCCTTCAATCTTTCCCAGCATCAGGGTCTTTTCAAGTGAGTCAGCTCTTCGCATCAGGTGGCCAAAGTATCAGAGTTTCAGCTTCAGTATCAGTCTTTCCAATGAATATTCAGGACTGATTTCCCTTAGGATGGACTGGTTGGATCTCCTTGCAGTCCAAGGGACTCTCAAGAGTCTTCTCCAACACCACAGTTCAAAAGCATCAATCTTTTGGCATTCAGCTTTCTTTGTAGTTCAACTCTCACATCCATAGATGACTACTGAAAAGCCATAGCTTTGACCAGACAAAGCATTGTTGGCAAAGTAATGTCTCTGCTTTTTAATATGCTGTCTAAGTTGATCACAACTTCTCTTCCAAGGAGCAAGCATCTTTTAATTTCATGGCTGCAGTCACCATCTGCAGTGATTTTGGAGCCCAAAAAAATAAAGTCTTCTACTGTTGCCTTTGTTTCTCCATCTATTTGCCATGAAGTGATGGGACTGGATTCCATGATCTTAGTTTTCTGAATGCTGAGCTTTAAGCCAACTTTTTCACTCTCCTCTTTCACTTTCATCAAGAGGCTCTTTAGTTCTTCTTCATTTTCTGCCCTAAGGGTGGTGTCATCTGCATATCTGAAGTGACTGATATTTCTCCCGGCAATCTTGATATCAGCTTGTGCTTCATCCAACCCAGCATTTTCCATGATGTACTCTGCATATAAGTTAAATAAGCACAGTGACAATATACATACTTGACGTACTCCTTTCCCAATTTGGAACCAGTTTGTTATTCCATGTCCGGTTCTAACGGTTGCTTCCTGACCTGCATACAGATTTCTCAAGAGGCAGGTCAGGTGGTCTGGTATTCCCATCTCTTTCAGAATTTTCCAGTTTGTTGTGATCCACAGAGTTAAAGGCTTTGGCATAGTCAATAAAGCAGAAGTAGATGTTTTTCTGGAACTCTTGTTTTTTCAATGATTCAGTGGATGTTGGCAATTTGATCTCTGATTCCTCTGCCTTTTCTAAATCCAGCTTGAACATCAGAAAGTTCACAGTTCACATACTGTTAAAGCCTAGCTTGGAGAATTTTGAGCATTACTTTACTAGCATGTGAGATGAGTGTAATTGGGTGATAGTTTGAGCATTTTTTGGTATTGCTTTTCTTTGAGATTGGAATGAAAACTGACCTTTTTCCAGTCCCATGGCAACTGCTGACTTTTCCAAATTTGCTGGCATATTGAGTGCAGCACTTTCACAGCATCACCTTTTAGCATTTGAAATAGCTTAACTGGAATTTCATCACTTCCACTAGATTTGTTCGTAGTGATGCTTCCTAAGGCCCACTTGACTTCACATTCTAGGATGTCTGGCTCTAGATGAGTGATCACACCATTGTCATTAACTGGGTTGTAAAGCTCCTTTTTGTACAGTTCTGTGTATTCTTGCCACCTCTTCTTAATATCTTCTGCTTCTGTTAGGTCCATACCATTTCTGTCCTTGATTGAGCCCATCTTTGCATAAGATGTTCCCTTGGTATCTCTAATTTTCTTGAAGAGATCTCTAGTCTTTCCAACTCTATTTCTTTCCTCTATTTCTTTGCACTGATCACTGAGGAAGGCTTTCTTATCTCTCCTTGCCAGTCTTTGGAACTCTGCGTTTAAATTGGCATATAAAGGACAGAAATGGTCTGGACTTAACAGAAGCAGAAGATATTAAGAAGAGGTGGCAAGAATACATGGAAGAACTGTACAAAAAAGATCTTTACGACCCAGAAAATCATAATGATGTGATCACTGATCTAGAGCCAGACATCTTAGAATATGAAGTCAAGTGGGCCTTAGAAAGCATCACTGTGAACAAAGCTAGTGGAGGTGATGGAATTCCAGTTAAGCTGTTTCAAATCCTGAAAGATGATGCTGTGAAAGTGCTACACTCAATATGCCAGCAAATTTGGAAAACTCAGCAGTGGTCACAGGACTGGAAAAGGTCAGTTTTCATTCCAATCCCAAAGAAAGGCAATGCCAAAGAATGCTCAAACTACCGCACAATTGCACTCATCTCACACACTAGTAAAGTAATGCTCAAAATTCTCCAAGCCAGGCTTCAACAATATGTGAACCGTGAACTTCCTGATGTTCAAGCTGGTTTTAGAAAAGGCAGAGGAATCAGAGATCAAATTGCTAACATCTGCTGGATCATGGAAAAAGCAAGAGAGTTCCAGAAAAACATCTATTTCTGCTTTATTGACTATGCCAAAGCCTTTGACTGTGTGGATCACAATAAACTGTGGAAAATTCTGAAAGAGATGGGAATACCAGACCACCTAACCTGCATCTTGAGAAATCTGTATTCAGGCCAGGAAGCAACAGTTAGAACAGGACATGGAGCAACAGACTGGTTCCAAATAGGCAAAGGAGTGCGTCAAGGCTGTATATTGTCACCCTGCTTATTCAAATTATATGCAGAGTACATCATGAGAAACACTGGACTGGAAGAAACACAAGCTGGAATCAAGATTGCCAGGAGAAATATCAATAACCTCGAATATGCAGATGACACCACCCTTATGGCAGAAAGTGAAGAGGAACTAAAAAGCCTCTTGATGAAAGTGAAAGAGGAAAGCGAAAAAGTTGGCCTAAAGCTCAACATTCAGAAAATGAAGATCATGGCATCTGGTCCATCACTTCATGGGAAATAGATGGGGAAACAGTGGAAACAGTGTCAGACTTTATTTTGGGGGGGCTCTAAAATCACTGCAGATGGTGACTGCAGCCATGAAATTAAAAGACGCTTACTCCTTGGAAGAAAAGTTATGACCAACCTAGATAGCATATTCAAAAGCAGAGACATTACTTTGCCGACTAAGGTCTATCTAGTCAAGGCTATGGTTTTTCCTGTGGTCATGTATGGATGTGAGAGTTGGACTGCGAAGAAGGCTGAGTGCCGAAGAATTGATGCTTTTGAACTGTGGTGTTGGAGAAGACTCTTGAGAGTCCCTTGGACTGCAAGGAGATCCAACCAGTCCATTCTGAAAAAGATCAGCCCTGGGATTTCTTTGGAAGTAATGATGCTAAAGCTGAAGCGCCAGTACTTTGGCCACCTCATGTGAAGAGTTGACTCATTGGAAAAGACTCTGATGCTGGGAAGGATTGGGGGCAGAAGGAGAAGGGGACGACCAAGGATGAAATGGCTGGATGGCGTCACGGACTCGATGAACGTGAGTCTGAGTGAACTCCATCAGATGGTGATGGACAGGGAGGCCTGGTGTGCTCTGATTCATGGGGTCGCAAAGAGTCAGACACGACTGAGCAACTGAACTGACTTGAACTGATCTTTCCTTTTCTCCTTTGCTTTTCACTTCTCTTCTTTTCACAGCTATTTGTAAGGCCTCCTCAGACAGCCATTTTGCTCTTTGCAGTTCTTTTCTTGGGGATGGCCTTGCTCCCTGCCTCCTATACAATGTCATAAACCTCCATCTATAGTTCCTCAGGTACTCTGTCAGATCTATTCCCTTAAATCTATTTTTCACTTCCACTGTATAATCATAAGGTATTTTATTTAGGTCATGCCTGAATGGTCTAGTGGTTTTCCCTACTTTCTTCAATTTCAGTCTGAATTTGGCAATAAGGAGTTCATGATCTGAGCCACAGTCAGCTCCCAGTCTTGTTTTTGCTGACTGTATAAAGCTTCTCCATTTTTGGCTGCAAAGAACATAATCAATCTGATTTCGATGTTGACCAACTGGTGATGTCCATGTGTAGAGTCTTCTATTGTGTTGTTGGAAGAGGGTGTTTGCTATGGTCAGTGAGTTCTCTTGGCAAAACTCTATTAGCCTTTGCTCTGCTTCATTCTGTACTCCAAGGCCAAATTTGCCTGTTATGCCAAGTGTTTTTGACTTCCTACTTTTGCATTCCAGTTCCCTATAATGAAAAAGACATCATTTTGGGTGTTAGTTCTAGAAGGTGTTGTAGGTCTTCATAGAACCTTTCAACTTCAGCTTCTTCAGCAGTACTGGTCGGGACATAGACTTTGATTACTGTGATAAAAGGGCTTTTTCATATATGCAAAAGCCTGGTGTATCTCAACAAGAGTAGGCAAAAAAGACTGACTGTAAAGCCCACATCAGTCTATATTTCACGTTATAGTAAAGCATTTTAGGAAAGGGATAAAAAGTCAAGAAATCTAAAACTAAAAACTAAAAGTTATATGAGATAAGTATCTATCAATTGCATTTGCCCATGCTATGCTCACTGAGCATTTGCAGGGATCTTCACGACTGAGGTTTAATGCAATTATTTTGTAAATAGAGTTTGGCTAATGTTATTATTGCTTTCATGAAAGCCTAGTATTAGCAGTATGGTTTATCATTCCCTACCAGAGAATGTCAGAAGAATTGTGTAAATTAAACCACAGAATGTCGACTCTGTATACTAGTTGTTGAAGTATTTATCAGCATTCTAATTAGAGTCCTGTTTATGAGATTGAAAGAGCTCGAGGCCAATTTCTCACATAGCTCCTGTTGGTGTGTATAGTTTCCAGAAAAGCTTGGTTACATCTGGTGTGTAACTTGTAGCGCAGCATTGATATTTTATTCATTTTATAGCTAGAAGCAGTTTTGCAGGCAATATCTTTCTGAAACAGTGGATTCGGTACAATAGCAATGCATTCTGATATGGTTGTTCTGTTCTATCAAATGGAAAACTTTAAAAAGAAAACCTGTGTGATTTGAATATCCCTGTAAACTGTGTTTAATGCATCTCTTAATGAAAGGAGAAGAGTTGGTCACAGAATAAAAACACTCAATACATCTCTCTTCCCAATCTGATGCAAAGTAAAACTCATGTGATGTCAGGAGAATGAAAGTCATCATCACAGGGCCATTTCAGGAACCAAGGAACCCGGAACAACATTTTGACACATGGGGTGGGGGGTGGGGAGATAATGCTTTCTCCACTCTGTTTATTAATAGTTTGTCAGTCAGGCGACCTGCCAACAACAAACCTATTGTTTTAACCAGTATAATTGCTAATTTGAGGATGAATGTATTTTCTTTATCTTTCAGTCTATCTATTCTTTTATTTAAGTGGAATTTAAAACAGGAGGACTAAGATATTACATTCCTCACAATAAAGATGACTAGTCTTTATTGTCCACAGGGTGAGATACAACTGTAGTTGACGACCAGTTTCATTCATTTATTTAGAAAGACGAATGGCTCTCCCTAGATTTTAAAATTCTTAAAGGCACAAAGCTTTTTATCCAGTTAATTACTGTATGAAAAGTACAAAAATTTATAACAGTATCTTACCCAGAACTATCAATATTGTGATTCCAAAATGACCCTTCCCATTACATCTTCTGCAGAGTTCACAGTAATTTACATGAAGGATGAAAGAAGATTTGAGAAAACTGAAGCAATCCTCTCAATGTTGCCTAACTGGTACTTGTGATAAACACTGATAATCCTACACATTGGTGATGTGGAAAGCCAATAAAGTATTTTCTAATTGAATCTTTCAATCTTTTGCATCTCACACACACACACACACACACACACACACACACAAAGCAATTTGGAGCTAAAGAGAAACCACAAAATACTGGGGTAGAGGTAGGAGCACAAAATGAGGACAATGGCCACTGAGAAAATGCTGTGTTCTGTGAATTTTCACCTTACTCTGAATACCAAACTGACCCCATCAGGCTAATAGAGGTCGTCATCAAATGGAAAAAAAAATAGAGTTATAGGTGTGTTTTTGTTTTTGATGTATGACAGTGAGGATGTGTCATAAGTCTCAGTAAGACACTTCATTACAAAGATTCAGTCCACAGTGGAATTTGGGTTTGGGAAGAAATTTTGTTCTCCCTCCATCTTTCTTCTGTGACCTTTGCCTACCATTTTTATCCTGGCGAATTCTGGTTAAAACAAATATCAAAATAATGTACAGACTAAGAGGAGTACATGAAAAAAGAGAAGGGAGCATAAAAGCCAATCTCTATCTCCTCTGGGGGGATATTGGAGGATTTTTTTCTTCAGTTTGCCTGCTGCTCCATCTTTTGTTCCTCTATTCCTTTACTGTGGGTTACTTTTAGCAAATACATCTATAGAGAAAAAGACAATGCCTTTTCTCCTAATTTAGCATCTTCCTTGTGAAAGATGCTACACAAGGCACTGCGGAAGGTTGAGGGAAAATAACAACCCAGTCTTTGTCCTCCAGGCTTCCCAGATTAAGTCTTAAATGTCAAACCAAGAGGAAAGGGTGAATATAAATAGAGTCTAGAAAATGGAGAACAGGTAAAGAAGAGGTAGATTCCCACCTGAGAGATGCAAGAAAGTTAAATTTTTAAAAAAAATTTCAGTAGAGTTTTGGAGGATAGAAATTTAAGTAGTCAGGAGAGTAATAGACCATCCAGTACAGAGAGAAAGCATATAAAATTTTTTTCAATAAATATTTATCCAATTAAAGAATCAACTACTATGTATATTCAGTTCAGTTCAGTTCAGTTCATTTCAGTCACTCAGTTGTGTCCAACTCTTTGCAACCCCATGAATCACAGCACACCAGGCCTCCCTGTCCATCACCAACTCCCAGAGTTCACTATGTATATAATGGAATGTAAATTGGTGCAGCCACTATGGAAAATAGCAAGGGAGTTCCTCAAAAAATTTTAAATGTAATTACCATATGATCCAGCTATTCCACTTCTGGGCATTTATCAAAAGGAAAACGAAAACACTAACTCAAAAAGATATATGTACCTCCATGTTCACTGAAACATTATTTACAATAGCCAAGATATGGAAATATGCTAAGTATTCATCAATGAATATAATGTTATATCTCAATAAATATAAATCTTTAAATATTAAAACTACTTAATCAGTTAACCATTCATATAAGGCAATGTTAGAACAAATTCAGAGGAAGATATCTTTTGAAGTGATGAAGAGAAGACTGTTAGTGGTATTTAAGGGGAAATGTTGGAAGACAAGGTTAAAAACAGAGGCAATTACCCACTTTAGTAGATTGTTGTCCATCTCCCCTATCATGCCTAGGAGAGATATAAAGTATTTGAGGAAGGTAGTGATCTACAAAGAAATGCTTCAAAACATACCTATGGTAGCACTGCTAAGAATGGATTAGAATGTGAAGTGACTAGTGGCAGATATACCAGTTAATAAATTACTATAGTCCTGGGAAGTTGCAATAAAATAGAAATAACCAATAATTCTTTAGTGTACTAGAATTTGTAAAGTTCTCTTGCACACGCTCTCACTTGAATACAGGCCAACACAGAGCAGAAAGCTAGGACTAAATATAAAGCATAGATATAAGATACTGTGAGCTTCTTCGGCGAATCAGTAGTAAAAAATTCACCTGCCAGTGTAGGAGATGCAGGAGATGTGGGTTTGATCCCTGGGTCAAGATCTCCTGGAGGGGGAAATGGCAACCCACTCCAGTGTTCTTGCCTGGATAATCCCATGAACAAAGGAGCCTAGCAGCCTACAGTTCATGGGGTTACAAAAAGTCAGACATGACTGAGCGACTTAGAGTGTACTCATTCACGCATGAGTTATTGTAGAGGCTGAATTAAAGGGTCTGACTACTGCTTGAGTATGGACAAAGGGAAAACTATCAAAGAACTTCAGTTTAAGTTGAAAGCTATTCACCATCATCACCAGGAACAAAGGATTTAGGACACACTAAGTCTTAGGTCCTATGTTCAATATTTGTATTAGACAATCTCATTTAATCCTCACAACTACATGTAGTCACCTCATTTCACAGATGAGGAAACTGAGGTTTAGGGGATATTAAGAAGTTTGTGTAAGATCACATAACTGACAAGTGGCAGACCTAAGATTTGCCTGAATCCAAAGCTGTCAACCACTTTAGCTTGTAGTACCTTCCATAATGCCAGTCATGCCAGTCAGTGACAGGCACAGAAGCAAACTCTTTGTTTATATATGAATTTCCTGTGTAAGATATGCAGATCTTATAAAAAATTTAATTTGGCTTTTTTTAGGTTATTATTTGATTAAAGGATAAACAGTACATTCTTTTAAAAATGAGCCAGGAGCTTGTCGGAATTGATTATAATGGCAACAGATCCCGTTTAGAGAAATTGGCAATCTCTTGTCACACTAGATTTTGATTAAAAGGGTTTACAAATAATGGGACGCTTTTCTGCCAAGATGCTGTAGCATTATAATAGAGTCACCTTCACTTCTGGACATTGGTTACATCAAAAATCCTCAAGCATCAAGGAAAGAAAATCATTTTCCTTTAATCACCTATTCACATATAATAACATTCATATCCTCAAAGTTATTATATGCAGTCACAAAATCATTTCCAGCATGCCTGCCTTTTCGCACTCCTGTATAAACTATCATCGGTTTCTTCTGGAACCTAACAAATCTTTCCAGCCAGTGAGGCCATTTAGAAGGTTATTGCTTCAGTCCACTAAACGGTCCTTGATGGCACGAAGCAATTAATGACTTGCCCAGAAATGCCTGGTGATAGCATCAAGGAAAAGAATGAAACTTTCTATTGCTACATCTTTTACAGTATATTTTTATATAAGTGTACACGTATACACTTCAGATGGATTTTCTATGATTTTATTCTATGTTGTATTAGAAACCAGAGGCCACTAAGTGAAGATTTCTTTTTTTCTATGTCTTTAATTTAATTACATAATTATGTTCTCTAGAGTAAGGTTGTATTTGAAATGACCTAGGCAAAGAAGGGCTTAACAATGGAGAGTCATACTATTATGAACAGTTATAGTTCCTAGTTAAAATGACAAACACAGTCACATATATTAAAGAAATTATGAGTATCTTTCTTCACAAGGTAAATATTATCATGTTTCTCATCTTGTCTTTCCTTTGTATGGTGTGTTACTTATTTTATACATAAATCTGTCCTCAAGTAAGAGAGGAAGTAAACAACAGTATGTGTTAAAACTCTTTCTTTGCAGAGAAAGAAATCACTAGCAGGGGAAAAAGGCTATTTAGAGTATTGTCTTTTTGGTAAAGCAGGAAATGAATCCGCTACCAAGGATTGGAAGCACTCTGATAGAATTGAAGGTAATTAAAAATCTAATGGTAGAATCTAACCATTTAAATTGCAATTTTAATTGGTCAAGTCAGATTGAAATCAGAATACCTGACAACCTTAAAATTTGACTATAAGAGATTTCACTGTGTGCATATGAAATATTTGCTAACTCTGGATTGAAATGAACGGCACATGGATGAAATGAAATAGTCTCCCAATATATATGACTTTTCATTCATATAAAAAGATAGTTTTGAGGAGTTTCCTCTTACAATATATAATGACAACAACTGACATAAAATTAAAAGCTTTTAAGTACAAACGAAAGATGATTAGATGTTTGCTGTTTATAAGATCTTATTATTCTAGCATGTATAGTTTATTATATAAAGTCTGAAGATGGGAGTTTTAAAATACCAAATTATATTTATTGCTGGCTTAACCTGTCTTCATAGTGAGTCTTTTAGTTTTTTCTTTCTTCATAGTTAGGCTTAACAGTTACCCTCTCTCCAAGGACAGACAACTTAAGGCGGCAATGCATATGTTTCTACATGTAATTATACCACTTTTGTTAAAATATTAATGTAGTAAAGTAGTTTGACACATGAAGTAGAAGAAACGCTGATTGCATTTCCAACAGGAAATTAATAAAGCACAACAATAAGGGATCAAATGGAATTTTAGAGAAATTACAATTTGCCAAAGTGAATGTCAGTCTCCCAACTTCTTGTTCAATATTCTTTCTGGTATATCACCAATTGTTACTGCTTTGTATGTTACCTAAGACCCTGGGTGCAACTTACTTTGTTATCAACCTCCAGATGTTCAGTGTTTTTGAGGATATTATGCACTGCAGCTGCATCTTTCAGACTCCATCTTGTTCCAGATGACCAGGGAGAGGGTCTTCAGCCTCACTGGCCAAATAAAATCTAGATCTCCAGACAAGACTGTGAACTAAAATATACTGAGAAAAGAACAGTTAAAGTGCCAACAGTAAAAGACAGATGGTTTAAATCAACTTTTATTTTCTATTTCAATAGCTTTCTTTTAAAATGAAATTGCTTTCTAATTAAGGATTATTTTCTTGGTTGTAATACATTTATATGTACAACAACACCCCATACTTACATGCATTTTTAAGAACGTTAGTTTCCTAAGAATTTAGTAACTCAGGAAATGAATGCTTCATTCACAGTAAAAGGTTCAACCACCACATGGCATGATCACGTTACCTGAAAGGAAATCATTATCCCAAAAAGGAAAAATAAGGAGGAAAAGAGTTCTAACAGAAAAAAGAAAACCTAGATTTCTGTCCTGTAGGTTTATTGAAATTATAAACAAGCAAATGTTCATGAAAGACAGTGTATTTATGTATTTTCCCATAGAAACAATGTTGAAATTGGGAGCTGTGTTCTTGTCAAGAGACTGGCATAAAAGTAAGGCTAGCTTAGGCCAATGATGTCATAAAAGCAAGCATAAAATTCTTCCATATATTTAATGCTAAAATTATGTTCAGAGCCCAATAAAATGAGCATTCCTATATGCATGAATATACAAGAAGGCACTATAAAGGCTATTCTACACTATAAAGGCTACATACCACACATAAATAAAATTGTGCTATAAATTAAAACTACTTAAAATTAATATGCTAGCTATAATAAAGATTAAACATTTAATTAACAATATTTTTGCTTGCCTTCTTAGAAATTTTATGATTTGAACAGCTTGGGTCTCCTAAATTGCTGTTTAGGAAAGTTTGAAATGACCCTTTTTCCTCAATAGATTCCCTGTCTTGACCCACATGTTCCAGGCTGTAAGATTCTGAAACTGCTCAGCAGACTACAAGTATAAAAGAAATAAGCTGAAAATGCACATGGTTAATAACCTACATGCAGTGACTCCCCTGAAGGCCAACCATCTAAAATTAAAAATCAAACCATGGTCAGAGTTAGACATAAGCTGGGCTGGTATAAAATTCCATGGAGGGGAAGTGAAAGAAGAGTCCCCAGAGGGGAATCTTCTAATACTAGCAATACCTTTGGTCAGGAACAATGCAGCTCATGATTCTAGTTAACAGCAGGACAGGACCTGGTAGCAACTGATAGGAGCAGAAGCAAAGAAAAGTGCTATGCAAGCTGTCAGGAAAATGGAGGACAAGTCAGGAATTAGAATCCAGTCATGAAAGGTGACAAGTAACAGGAAAGAGTGTGCCCTGATGGACACACAGATGTCCAGGGAGTTCCCAAAGATTCAGCAGCAGTGAATCTGAAAAGCAGCAAGTCAAACTTAAGGCCCTGTCATCACAGCCCTGAGGGAGAAAGGCCCCTCATCACTGCCAGTTTTCTTGGCTCTAAAGTGGATCTGTAGTAACCTGCAATTCAGCAGCCTGGAGCAGGCAAGAAGCCACTCTTCCACCAACACTCGGATGTCATTCAGGGCGCAAGAATCCAGTCCTTGTTTTCAGAGTGTTATCTTGGTGGTTGATAAATTTTCTTTCCAACAAATAACCTTGGTAATATACAACACATTTACAGTAGTGTCTAGAGCTTTAAGTTTTTGAAAAAGAGGAAAATCTTGTGAATTGGGCCTTTCTACTTTATTTCACACTTGTTAAATAGTTTGTTCTCACTCATCTCATCCTACTAAGAGCACAAAGGTTGTTAAAGAAAATACAAGTAGGAAGCTGGGGGATGTGTTTGGAAAGGGGGAGCAGTAGTTGTACTCTTCTACCCTGATGCTATGCTTTTTGCCAAGGTGTATATGATTTGATTATATATGTAAGGTCTTGAGGCTTCTCATTTCAGTTTTTGGAATCTCATTTACTATCTCATTTTATTTACAACACTCTAACATGGATACAGAAAGAATTATTATAATCCATGTTTTACAGATTAGAAAACTAACATGGAGACCTGGAGAAGAAGTAAGTGGTAAATTCAAATATGTCTTTAAAAACAGATTTTGAACAGACAGGTTGAGGCAGCAATCTATTGCTGCTGTAGTTCTTTCACACAGTTCAGTTCAGTCACACAGTAGATCTTCAAAAATAATTGCTGAATGAATGAGTGAATAGATGATTTCTTTTCACTAAAGTACTATTTTCAGGGTACAAGCAGAATAATAAATAAAAGTGAAATCACAACAGGCTGAGGAATGAGGTTAAAAGTAATAGCTAAAATTAATGGCATGCTTACTTTCTGTCAGTCATTTGAAAAGCACCTTATATTCATTTATTCCCTTCCCTTGTGAAGGTAAACAGTATTATTTTTCACACTGTACACACGAGGAAAACACAAATATGTTTCAGAACTGGGATTCAAACCCACAGCCCATGGTCTTAACTTCCCATCACCCTATTAGAAACAAAATTAAGTCAGAAATCACAATAATAGCCAACAAAGATGCAAAAGGAAGGGGAAATCAGGTTAAGTGGAGGGTCTAATATCTTCCAAGTGGCAGGCTTTTCCCTGGTGGCTCAGATAATAAAGAGTCTGCCTACAAGGCAGGAGACCAGGGTTCAATCCATGGGTGGAGAAGATTCCCCTGGATAAGGAAATAGCAACCCACTCCAGTATTCTTGCCTGGAGAATTCCATGGAAGGAGGAGCCTGATGGGCTACACACCATGGAGTCCCAAAGAGTTGAACATGACTGAGTGACTTTCATTTCAGATTATCCCTAGTCCTCAAATTAACCCAAAAATTTGGTATAAGAATCTTCACTTTCCTAGATAAAGAATCTGAAGTTCAAAGAAGCTAAACAACTTCCTCAAGGTCATACAGCTAACAAGTTACAACTGATTCAAATCAGGTCTGCCTATTTTCTTTTACTATAGAATATTTCTAGAGACCAAATCAACACAATCTAGAAAATAAAAACTTTGCAAATTCTGGAGCATTCTCTGTCCTTAAGGAATATGGTACAGAGGAATTCAGGGATGTGGACGTTTTTGACCAAAGAACCATCCTTCTCAATCTGGAATGTTCATCCCCTTTCACTAAGCATATAAAATACTAAGCATAGATAATAAGCAAGGAGGAATGATGGAGAAGGTACACATCTGCCCAGCCAGTTCTGAATCTGCCCTGGTAATCATAAATGATGGATAATTGTAAACATTTGCGTCAAAATGCTATACATAATAGAGGACTTCTTAATAGAGGTGTTAAGAGCTCCACACACTAGGTAGTATAGCTCCTTCTCTCTGTTTGGGGCTATACAGATGATGCCATATATCCACGGTCATCTCTTTTCAGCTTTCTGGAATTGCCTTCAAGCTTATTTCCAAGCAGTGGTTCTCAGACTTTAGAAAGCAGCAAAATCAACTAGACAGCTTGCTAAATAGAAAATACAGGGTTCCATCTCTGGAGTTTTTGACTAAGTAGATCTGGACTGGGTTCTGAGAAATTCCATTTCTGACAAGGGAGGGTCAGGGGATCATAAATCCAGGACTAGCATTCTGGGGCTATTGTAAATTCCCAGTTTATTTCTCTTTATTCCAGACCAATGTTGGCCATGATGTGATATCAGCTCTCAGGAATGAGCAATTTGTTTTACAAGCAAGGTGCTCAATCTCTTGACTTCAAGTAAGGCCCCCAGGAAGCTCTAAGTACTGATTTTCAGAGCTTCTGCATTTCATAGTCAATTCTACATTTTCCTTGAGAACAGAAAGCACAGATAAAGATGATATCTAAGATAAAAGTTAAAAACAATAATGCCTGTGTCTTTGCAATTTATGCATAGGTCCTCAAAACTCAATTTTGTCCTACATGGTTTAGATTCCTTGAGCTAGCCCTGCATAATCAATATAATCTAGAAAGCTTCACCTAATCAATATTGTAGAACTTGCTCATTTTTCTGCCAATATCAGATAGAAATAAGGTTTTGCTCATGTTTTGCAAATGAGTTTTTTAAAAAATTATTTTCATAGCTTCACTGTAAGCCTTAGACTTTTATGGTTGTCAGAGCTCAGCTAGGAAAAGCTATAACTGACTGTTTCATCTGACAGTTCCTTTGGAACAATTATTTAATGTGAGCATTATTTAAATGTGAGAGGGGAATGAATATATCTTGGTGTGGTTTTAAAATTTAGCCTCAACATCTTATCTTCCATCTACATTTAAAACAGCACATTATTCTTTGCTTCTCAGCTTCCATTTAGAGTTAGCACAGAATTCAGATATTGGGGCAAGTCATTTAAACTGAAGAGCAAAAGATACACATTTTTCTTTCTTCTGATGGGATTAAGAGAATAATCTTTCTTTTTTTTTTTTTGACACCCAAATTTCTTTTATGCACATGGGGATGGGGGAGTGAGGGGCGCGGAACATGGGTGTTGCTAGGTGGAAGGAGTGGTAAGAGAAGGGTCTCTCACTGCACAGCTTGTTTGTTCCTTGGCGCTGCTTCCTGAGTGATCACATCCGCAGCTCAGGTGAGCTGGAGAAGGGCTCCATGCACAGGGCTTCAAATGCCCCATCTGCCCAGAAGGCTAGTCCCACAGAGGCCGGCCTGAGAGCCACACTCACAGGCATCCAGAAGCTGGCGCAGCTCGTTTGGCAGCGGCTTGAAGGTGCCCTTCAAGATGCGCTGCAGCTTCTATATGACGTCTAACTCCTTGGCGTCTGTAAAGATGACAGTCTGGTAACGCCATACGACAAAGAATGTGTCCCTCAAGTCGGTTGCCTGCCCGCCTTGGTGCCCAGGGCAGCTGTACCCTCTTCCCAGCAGCTCTCTTGAGCAGACCCCAGCATGCCTGGTGCCCAGTGCCTTGGCCTCACCCCGCCCCTCGCCCCTGGGTCTCCAAAATTCTCTGAATCCCATTCCAAGAAAGAAAAACGATGATTTTGGGCTGAGGCTAGATGTGATCTGTTTGAACTCTGCAGTTACCAATGTAGATAAAAAACATGTAGTATTCAAGGCATTATTTCAAACCCTCTGGGTATATATAAAGATACTGTCACTGATTGACATTTTGAGAAAATATCTCTGTTTTTAAAAATTTAACTCAAAGAGTTCATGAATTAATGCAGGAAAGCTGCTACAGCTTTTTCCCTGAAAGGTGTGGGAATTCAGACCTTACTGCTATTTTTATAATGGAGTCCTGGTCACCCTATCCAGAGGATATTGAGTAGGGCATGGAGGGAATATAAACAAAGATACACACAATATAGGACAGAAAGGGTAACTAACAGAAGGAGAAGAGATTAAGAAGAGGTGGCAAGAATACACAGAGCAACTATGCAAAAAAGAACTTAATAACCTTGATAACCAGGATGGTGTAATCACTCCCCTAGAGCCAGACATCCTGTAGTTTGAAGTCAAGTGAGCGGTTGGGAAGCATTACTAGTAACAAAGCTACTAAAAGGTGAAGAAATTCCAGCAGAGCTATTTCTAACCTAAAAGATGATGCTGTTAAAGTGCTACATCCATTATGCCAGCAAATTTGGAAAATCAGCAGTGTCCACAGGACTAGAAAATGCCAGTTTTCATTCAAATCCCAAAGAAAGGCAACACCAAAGAATCTTCAAACTACTGTACAATTGCACTTCACATGCTAGCAAGGTGATGCTCAAAATCCTCCAAGCTAGGCTGCAGCAGTCTATGAAACAAGAAATTCCAGATGTGCAAGCTAGATATAAAAAAGGCAGAGGAACCAGAGATCAAATTGCCAACATCCCTTGGATCATACATAGAAAAGGCAAGGGAATTTAAAAAAAAAAAAAAAAAAACTACTTCTACTTCATTGACTACGCTAAAGCCTTTGACTGCGTGGATCAAAACAAACTGGAAAATTCTTCAAGAGATGAGGATACCAGATCACCTTACCTGTCTCCTGAGAAATCTGTATGCAGGTCAAGAGGCAACAGTTAGACTCAGACATGGAACAATGGACTGATTCAAAATTGGGAAAGGAGTACATCAAGGCTGTATATTATCACCCTGCTTATTTGTGCAGAGTACAACATGTTAAATGCTGGCTAGATGAAGCTCAAGCTGGAATCAAGAGTGCCAGGAGAAACATCCACAACTGCAGATATGCTGATGATACCACTCTCCTCTCAAAAAGTGAAGAGGAACTAAAGGGCATCTTGATGAGGGTGTGAGAGGAGAGTGAAAAATCTGGCTTAAAATTCAACTTTCAAAAAACTAAGGTCATGGCATCCAGTCCCATCATTTTATGTCAATGATGGGGAAAAACTGGAAACAGTGACAGATTTTATTTTCTTGAGCTCCAAAATCACTGTGGATGGTGACTGCAGCCACAAAATTAAAAGATGCTTGCTCCTTGGAAGAAAAGCTATGACAAACCTAGACAGTTTATTAAAAAGCAGAGACATTACTTTGCCAAGTGCCTGTATAGTCAAAGTTCTGGTTTTTCCAGTAGTCATGTATGGATGTGAGAGTTGGACCATAAAGAAGGCTGAGCACCAAAGAATTGATGCTTTCAAATTGTGGTGCTGGAGAAGACTCTTGAGAGTGCCTTGGACTGTAAGGAGATCAAACCAGTCAATCTTAAAGGAAATCAACCCTGAATATTCACTGGAAGGATTGATGCTGAAACTGAAGTTCCAGTGCTTTGGCCACTTGATGGGAAGAGCTGACTCGTTAGAAAAGACTCTGATGCTGGGAAAGACTGAACTCAAAAGGAGAAGATGGAGACAGAGGATAAGATGGTTGGATAGTATCAGTGACTCAATGGACATGAGCTTGAGCAAACTCTGAGAGTTGAGAAGGACAGGGAAGCTTAGCATGCTGCAGTCCAGGAGGTCCCAAAGAGGGGCCCACGACTTGGTGAGTGAACAACAACAACAAAGCAATTTTCAGGGTTCTGATGAGGTGACAGGGTAAGGCAAAAATGTGCAGAAAATGGTTGTTTGTTAATTACAAAATGCGAGTAGTGTTCAGCTAAAGGGGATGTTTCATAAGCCATTTCTCTCAAGAATTGACAGGCTGTGGCATTATACCTATTCTGGAAATTGCCTTTATGTACAAATAGCATTCATTACATGCAGTTTTTTCTCAGTCCTAAAGGGCAAAGGAGAAACAGATTATTAGTAATAATAGTAATAATGTCAGTAGGTATATTCTTCCCCCAGAGTGAGAGGGAAAATGCCTGGATGTTGTTTTCAGACATTTCAGCCACCAGCTCCAGAGAACATGAACAAACATAATTTTCATTGTTGACATAATGAAGATGGTGCTTTACAGCATTTCCTAGAGCACAAACTCTGTTTCATTGTGAGCCTGGCTGTGTGACCATAATGAATACTAGTGATACGGGAAAAACAAATGCACAAATGAAAAACAAGTCAGACAGCTCATTTATTGTTGTCAATAGAATCCTGAGTTCCCCAAATTTGCTTAGTGTCTTCTGCTGTATAATCTTAAGTGCTTTTCAGACCATTTGCATGTTGAGTAAAATGTTAGATTGGTTTTAGAATAAATAGAGTGGTTGCATTTCTATTGTCTCTCAGAAAGATTTGGATTTTTGTTTTCTTCCTATATGTTCATGAGATTACATACAAAGAATTTTTTTCAGTAGATGAAATAAAGCCAAGAATTGATACAATTATCTCAATAATATAGACAAAACACTTTCTTCAGCTTCCAAATTACCAGACCACTGAAACTACCTTCTGGTAGTTTAAATTATCTGGATACTTTCTCAAAAAAAAAAAAAAAAAACAGAGAAAAAAGAAAACATGTTAGGGAGTAGTAGTATAGGAAGGCTAATAACAAAATCAATTACTTTCCCAAACTGACCATAGTTAACCCATCAGTTTCCTTCCTATCTTTTTTCTGTGTGAGCTCATATTATATATGTTGCTATTGTTTAGTCACTAAGTTGTGTCCCCATGACTACAGCACATAAGGCTTCCCTGTCTTTCACTATCTCCCAGAGTTTGCTCAGATTCATGTCCATTGAGTTGGAAATGTTTTCTTACCATCTCATCCTCTGCTGCCCTCTTCTCCTTTTGCCTTCAGTCTTTCCCAGCATCAGAGTCTTTTCCAATCAGTCAGCTCTTTGCATCAGGTAGCCGAAGTTTTGGAGTTCCAGCTTCAGCATCAGTCCTTCCAGTGAATATTCAGGGTTGATTTCCTTTAAGATTGACTGGTTTGATCTCCCTGCTGTCCATAGGACTCCAAGAGTCTTCTCCAGCACCACAATTTGAAAGCATCAATTCTTTGGTGCTCAGCCTTCTTTATGGTCCAACTCTCACATCCATACCTGACTACTATAAAAACTAGAACTTTGACTATACAGGCCTTTTTGGCAAAGTAATGTCTCTGCTTTTTAATAAACTATCTAGGTTTGTCATAGCTTTTCTTCCAAGGAGCAAGCATCTTTTAATTTTGTGGCTGCAGTCACCATCAGCAATGATTTTGGAGCCCGAGAAAATAAAGTCTGTCACTTCTTCCACTTCTTCCCCTTCTATTCTATTCTGCTACTTTTCATGTTCTATCATATATGCATTTTCTATTTGGGCAAAGATTTTTTTCCTGGAGAAGGAAATGGCAACCCACTCCAGTATTTTTCCCTGGAAAATCCCATGGACAGAGGAGCCTAGTGGGCTGCACAGTCCATGGGGTTACAAAAAGTCAGACACAAGTGAGTGACTGAGCACATAGGGAATTTTATAACTGATTTTAGTGCTTACATATCATTAAATCAGAGCAAAGTACCATAATACATCTAAGAATTCTGTATTTAGAAATGTTTGTGGCATCTAATATTTTTATTAAAAATAATGGTGATAAAAGTCTTTGTACATACATCAATATATTTAATGTTTTAAAGCTGTGAGTAAATAATGACACTATTTTAGTAACATAGGTTTAAGTCAGATCCTCTGTTAGCAGCTGGGCACATGAACACCCACAGTACGTTTCCTGGACACCCGTGTTGGTAGTGTGACCATGTGACTAAGTTCCCATCAGTGAAATAATGAAATTGTCCTGTGGTAGCTTTCATGAAATTTCCTTAAAGTAGTAATGGTGTGTGTACACCTTTTATCTCTATTTTTGGAACTTTTTTCCATTTTGTACCATAAGACAAGGGCTACAGACCAGGGATTATGAAGTGTGAAATAAGAGAAATTCTCATTATGGATCTGTTGACAAATTGGAAAGAAGGCAGTATCAAAACTAAAATATTGAAAAATCTTTTAATGAGAGATAGTGAATAACCTTTGTTCCATATTGCATTTTGAGAGTGAGAGTGATGCATAAGCAAATTGTGACTTACCTTTAGAGAATTTGAGATAAGATTTGTTCAGTTCTCTCTCAGTGGGCACTCTGCCTTATTCTCTGCCATCTCAGTTTATGAACAATAAAATATATATTAGCAAATCAATAGCTTTTAAAATAAAAGAGTTCTAATCCCCAAGTGGTAAATAATTTCTAAAGTTAGAAAACTAAGTACTAAGGGGAAAATAGCTTCAGGACCTTTATAAGAGTTGCATGAAATTGTCAAACCCAAACTCTCCCAGCGTCTTCCAGTGTTAATTGATTAGCCAAACCAGCAGGATTATTTAGTAATGGATTCCACTTTGGGCATTGCTAAAAAAGTTATCAGTTCAGTCACTGAGTCATGTCTGACTCTTTGTGACCCCATAGACTGTAGCCTGCCCAGCTCCTCTGTCCATGGAATTCTCCAGGCAAGAATACTGGAGTGGGTAGCCATTCTTTTCTCCAGGGGATCTTCCTAACCCAGGGATCAAACCTGGGTCTCTTGCACTGCAGCTGGATTCTTTACTATCTGAGCCATCAGGGAAGCCCAAAACAGCTAAGCTCCTGATGAAAACTAACCTCAACATCTGGGCCAAGTTGCCTTTGACTAAACTTCCATAGAATGACGTCACTTCTCTTTTCAGCATGGAAAATGGAAGAGAAAATTGAGGTGATTATGTTGGCAATTTAAGTAAAACAAAAATAGCCAGATCCTCAGGTCAAAAGGGAACTGGAGGTTTGAACTGTGCAGAAAACAATCTGAGTTCTCAATTTCACTTCACCAAGAATACAAAGCACTTTTTAAGTGAAGTTTATTGAACAGAGATTTCCAAATATTATGTCTAGAACCCGAAATGAATTCTCTCTTTTCTATCTAAGCAAAAAGTGGTATTAATCAAGGCTATCTTAGTTCTCCTGTGTTATTCAAATTTGTAGAGACTAATGCTTTTTATAAGCTATCAGGCAAGGTATTCTCAGAAACATGAAAGTATAATTTATATTTATCAAGTTTCCACTTCCTTTGAGCCTCTAGAGGAGAGAAGTCACTGTTATGAGGAAGATGGGTAACAATTCCCGGAGATATGTTTTTTGTCTTCTACCAGTGAACTCATGGGCTTCCCTAGTGGCTCAGATGGTAAAGAATCTGCCTGCAATTCAGGAGATCCAGGTTCAATCCCTGGGTCAAGAAGATCCCCTGGAGAAAGGAATGGCTACTTAACTCCAGTATTCTTGCCTGGAGAATTCCATGGACAGAAGAGCCTGGTGGGCTACAGTTTATGGGTCCCAAAAAGTGGGACACGACTGAGCAACTAACATTTTCACTTTTAGTGAACTCATACCCTCTGAGAAGATGCCTCTCTTCCCATATTTCAGCAATTTCCTTGTTGCGTTTGCTGAAGTATGTTGTTTAGTGCTTCTGGCCTATTGTCACTGCTAATGACTTCCCTCAGTCCAGTCCTTGGCTACCAGCACCCTCAATACCAAGCCTGCAGGATGTAGATCCAATCAGTACTTTGATGCCAGGTCTTCTGCTCTGTTTCTCCTGATCAGAGGAGGGAGATAATCCAGCATAATTTTCAAGCACATTACTGCCCACCAACTCATGGCCCTGTTTTTTCTCTATTTGATCCGTATTTTTAGCTAAGGTGAAAGAGGACCCCCTGCTCACAAGCCCCCACCTCAAGACATTAAATATTTCAAAATAATTTCAAGTGGAGATTATCAAATTGTGGGATGTTTGTATTTATTCATTTCCTTAGTTCTCCCTAAAAAGAGAACATTAGGACGTGTTCTCTTTTAGTAGTGTGACACATATTGATGCTGTGTTTGCAACTTTACCAGCTGTGATGGTTCATTTTGTGTCGATTTGACTGGGCCACTGCTTGCCCAGACATTTGGTCAAACATTACCCTGGGTGTGTCTGTAGAATGTTTCTGGATGAGACCTAATATTTAAATACACAAGTAAAGCAGACTGCCCTCCCTAATGTGAGTTGGACCCTATTTATTCAGTTGAAAATCAGTATAGAACAAAAGTCTATCTCTCCCATGACTAGGAGAAATTCCTCCCTGAAAGGTCCAGGAAGGCCTGATTGCCTTTCTAACTGGGACACTGGTTTAGTCCTTCCTTTAGAACTGAAACAAGAGCTCTTCTGGGGGCTTGAGCCTGCTGCCTTTCAGACTAGAAACACATCATCAGCTCGCCTGGGTCTCCATCTTGCCCTTTGTAATCTTGGGACTTGTCAGCTTCCATAATAAAGAAAGCCAATTCCTTAAAAGAAATCTCTTTATATACATACATCCTATTAGTTCTTTTCCTCTGGAGAACCCTAAAACACTAGCTAATCCTGGTATTTGTTTTGTTTACTACCCAAGTATATATATTTTTAAAATTAAAAATTTGGATTGTTTTATATTAAATGTCTCCCCACTCATAAATAATTGAGGAACTTCATTTTTGAAAGCAATTGATCTATGGTCAGCTTGCTATTTCCCTTATAAATATAAAATGAAAGCAAATGTGTGCTAGCCTAATAGCCCCCATTGCCTTGACAGAAGGCTCTCCATCCTGTTACAGCTCTCTCCTGCCAAGTGCTCTGAGAATCCTTCAGACTATGCCTCATGTGTGTTTGCAAACAAATGTCTCCCATATACTTCTCTCCTGCTCTTTTCTAACTTCTAGAAATTCTCTAACTTATATTCTCCAGAAGGAATAATGCTCCTTCATGGACGATGTTGTCTGTGCTGCTCCCAAAGCTAATTGCCAATAGTTGAGGACCCAGAGAAGTACTCACTTCTGTAAGATTGGTTTCTCCCTAAGTGAGGAAAAGGATTTCTCCTCAGCTCTATGTCATATTCCAAAACAAGGAATGACAGCCAGACCCTGACGGAAGTGTCATGAGAGACTATGCAACTTTGGGCTGAAGCTGAGTTCCTGTCTTTCCAGTTTTTACTTTCCCCTCAGAATTTCAAAAAAAATCATAGGCTCAGTTTTAATCAGAGCCCAAACTCAAGGTAAGGTACTTCTTTACCCTCGGCTGATCTCATGAGTATGCTCCCATCACAGGGCTGCTGAAGCTCAGGGTGGAGAGGGCAGGCTTCATCTCACCCAGAGCTACTGCCCTTCCCTGTTGCATTAGGCAGCTTATTTCAAGTTTAATCTTTCTTAAAGTTTGTAAAGGTAGGAATAGAATGTTAAGAGTAGGACACAATATATTTCCATTATAACTTAAAAACAACATAAGAAATATATCTTTAAAAAAAAACACTCAACAAAAAAGTCACTTTTTAAAAGATATTCATTTACAATTACTTTATTAAACAATCATCTTTTACATGTCATCACACCTTACCCCTGAAGTGCAAAAAACAGCTTGAGGTATTAAAACTGAAGGAATATTTGCACATATTTTGTAAGGTTTTCACACTATAATAACTGGAATATTCAGTATAACTAAATGCTACATATAACTGCAGGTTTATAAGAATAAAGTTATTTAAAGCAAACTGGTTTGTCTCATTATAGCTCTGGACCTCACATTCGTGACATTAAAGGTGGCAAAAATAATATGTAATTTAAGTTGCTTGCAAATTGATATGCCCATTATTCTGTTTTAGAGAACAGTGTCTAGAATTTAAAAGGTTAACAGCTGAATTGGTAGTGATCCCCAAAGCACAAAATCCAAACTGACAAACCAGTTTCAATGATATAATGTTCTATTCACGGGATTTAATACTTAGATCAATGGCAAGTCATTTACAGTATCTGAAACAGATTTACCAGAATATTCCAATGCTATCCATGTACATGGAGGGTTATATAAATAGCATGGTTCCTGCTTTTTTGTAAGATTTTTCCCTTTATATTAGTAAATAAATTGCTAATACAGACAAAGTTCAGAATGGTTACTTCAATCATTTTGAAGTTAGTTTGAAGTAACATGAGGAAGAGGAGATTGGCTTTTTAAGTCTTAGACTTTGTTATATTGAAGAAATTATCCAGAGACTTTATAGATCCCACTCTCCTCTGATTGTGTCTTTTCCTTGAAAGAGAAAGTTGAGGCAGTTATTATTCTACAGCTAATTAGTGTAATACAAATACGTTTTTCTGAACTGTTCAGGAAAATTGGAGAAAAAGGTGTTTTTTGATTTGATAACTGATTTAATTATTTACTTCAGCACATAGGCAATTCATTTGAAACAAATCTAAACTTGCATAGTGCTTTGCATCACAAACTTGCTTGGTAAAATTGAGTCCTGAATAATGGGTCACAAATATTAAATAGTAACTAGTCTCTACAGCAGTTTTTACAGTTAAAAACAGCACTTTTAGTAGCTGCACATGCTAGGTTTTGGTGTTTATCATTGAGTTGTTTTATTTGCTCTACTGTATGAATAAATTAGACAAAGGAAAGGTTGATTTTTTTCTGTAAGAATATAGGTTTAAAATTCAGCTTTTTAAAACTTTTTCCAAAACTGATAAAAAATAAAATGCTTCTTGTAGGCTACTATTAGAGGAAAATACTATTTCTGAAAAAGTAGGCCTCCTCCAGATTATATGTTTTCTCTACATGAGAAATTTATAAGAAAAGAAACATTTTTCCCCCATGGAGACCCCAACAAAGTTTTGCAAAACACATTTAACCTGTTTCCTCTTTGTCCTAGGGAAACAAAGGAACCTAGGTTGTTAAAAACCCGCATAAGAACACTATGCTTGTGTGTAGGGATAATGTCCTCTCCCACAATTACTGTTTGTTTTCCCACATGATGGTTCCTGAATTAAGAATAATTTGCAGTTGTTGCACAACTGCAGAAGCAGCTGAGGGGTTTACCTGGGAGCAGAGTGAACCCGTGTTGATGTGCTCGCTTGAACCAGGAGAAAATTGATCACAGCTTCTTCCACCAGATGAATAATGATCAAGTGTCACTTACTATCCTTTAGAGGCTAACAACTACTTTTACTGTTTGCTGCACAAATGGATGCTCCCTTCAGGTTAGATACATTACCCGAGTTTTTATTTTTGTTTTTTTAATGTATGTTTTCAGACATGGAAATCACCCCAAAATGTAGGAGGTCATAGAATGAGAAATGAAATCTCAGGTGTCCAAATTGGCTAATCCAATTAAAACCAATCCCCAAGCTGCAGTTATCTGAATAAAACAAAAAACAACTTTCATTTCAGGATTATATATATGCAAATCTAAGTGCCATCACAATGATTTTTTATAATTCGGGGATAAAATGCAACGATTTTTTTCTATGGCCTTTTCTCTCCAAAACCATTAATCAAAAGAAAATTGAAATGAAATAATGACAGATCGTGTAAGATCTAAGTCCTGAATATTGTTTGCTTATTGTCAGTATACCGAGGTGCCATACAAAGAGGGTTGACCACAAACATAAGTGACAAAAGTAATATTATCAAAATTCTCTCACTATTGTTATGCTAACAAGCTACACTCTATCCAGCCTGCAAATATCAAATGCTGGCTGGCATTCAACTGCAGTCACACACTGTAGCATCAGTGAAGCCCTTTCTTGAGAGCAGGGGCCTGTGACAGTCAGTCAAAGACTGGGTTGTGTATGCCATTCAACACCAAACTGGTGGGTGCCTTCCTATGTAACAGGGCCAGTGAGCACAGAAGAAGGGAAAAGCTCATGACTCCCAGAATGACCATTCCTGAAATCAGGGCACTGGTGACAGCGTTCAGCTGAAAAGGAGGTTCATTCGGAGAACCTGCAAGTAATAAACACACTCAATAGGAAGATCCAACATCAGATTTATCTTAACTTATCCCAATTTATGACTGCAAAGCCTCTGTCAGCAGTATCTTATAGAATAATAGCATCAGACTATGCTACAATAATAGCATCAGATTATGCTACAATTTATTTGACTTCAATTCATTACCCAAAAGTGTTAGTCATTCAGTCATGTCCAGCTCTTTGTGACTCCATGGCCTGTAGGCCAGCCAGGCTCCTCTGTCCATGGAATTCTCCTGGTAAGAATAATGGATTGGGTAGCCATTCCCTTCTCCAGGAAATCTTCCTGACCTAGGGATTGAACCTGGTCTCCTGCATTGCAGGCAGATTCTTTACAATCTGAGCTACCAGGGAAGCCCAAAGGACTGTACAATTTAGAGGCCTGGTATCCCCTGAGTAGCCAAAGTTTTCATTTATAATATGCTATAAAAATTGTCCAACAGATTGCATATGAGTTCAGAAATTCTCAGTGAACTGTTATTTAAAATGCAATAAACTTGTAAAACCAGAGCTCATTATATTTAGTTGATGACAGTTTTGCAACTAATTACCAAAAATTACTTAACATTTTTAAACATTATACTTTCACTCTCAATATATGTCAATTAACTTACCAAGCTGTGAATTGTTGGTTGGTGTCTCATCTGAGGGGAAGAAAAGAGAAACAAAAGTAATATTGTGTCTCCAAATATTTACCAATATCTAATTCTATAATTGCTTTTTACCTATATGTCCCTTCACCTTCATCCACAAGCTCCTTGGGAAAGGCAATAATGAAAGTCTGCTAGATTCTCTGCTTTCTCATTTCCTGTTCCACATGTCCAAGATTTCTTCATCTATTCATTCCTCCATATCTACACTCTGACACTGCTCTGGGTGTATAAATAAAATCATAAAACATACTACGCTAAATTCTTTTCTGCTGACTTCACTTTATCTAGTCAGGTTAGTGGGGGCAGTAATTGTTAACATCTACTATTAATACATTTTTTAGAGCCGTATAACCTGCTATTTATTATTTTTTTATAAAGAAATATGCATTATTTAGTGCCACTCTATTTTAAGTGATGCTAATTTTTCCATCATATTCTGCAAAACACATCAAGTTCCCAGAAGATAAATTCATACTTAATAACTAAATGAAAGGAAAACGCAACTCTTGAGCTTGAGTTTTAATTATTTGCATTTGTTAAATAAGAGAGTGAAGCTGTTGGTTCTTCACTTTTCCCTGACAAACACAACAGATGCAGTGAACACATTCACTTACTTTCCCAGTTTTTGTTACCCATTTTTTTAATCATATAGCAATTAACCCTTGAACTTATACAAGTGGATTTTATATTTGTGTTTAAACATGTGGGTATATATGTGTGCCTGTATTATTTGAACCACAAAATGTGTGCAGTTGGCTATTGCTTCTGGAATATAAATATTATTACGATTAATATGTGTGTAATGCCACACAGTATACAAAGTGCTATCTCATATGTTATCACATTTATTTTCATAATTGCCATATGGTTTAAATATTACTGCTACTCCCATTTTACAGATGAAGAAACTTCCATCTGTCACATCCTTTATAACAAAGTAAACATATGCTTAAATAAAAGCTCAGTTTCAGAGTCCTTTTCCTAAAATAATATAAACTAGCAAGTGTGAAAAATGTTTTTAGTAAAAAGATAAATATCTCAAGCGACAAAACTTCAGGATTAATATTTGAAACAATTGATGGGAGAAGCTTGTGAGATGTTTATAAAACAGCTGGTGGCATTTCTTTTCAAACATATGAGTGTTGGCAGAAATGATGGTTCTGCTGTTTGATCCTGAAGTACAATTTCCAAAATAAATAGAGCACTCATTCACAGTATTCTTTAAAATGGTGTAGTGTATTTTCTATAGGACAGAAAGAAAAAAATATCAGTTTTCACTATAAGACATGTTTAGGAAAATCCTAACCTCCAACTAACTCTATCCTACAAGGACAACTGCTTCTCATGGAAACAGACAGGATGTGCACACTGAGATTAACTGATGCAAAAGATCTGTGTGCCCCTTTCCCAAAATGAGATACCTCACTAGGATATGGAAGAGAATATCTAATGCTCTAAAATTCCTTTCTAAAAGTTATTCTTTGTTTAGGAATTACATTTATTTGCTATTTTTAAAAAGGTTTCTATTAAAGAATAAAAAACTTCCTGGTGTATATCTCAAATTAAGCAAAAGTTCCATGACTGTAATGACCTCTTTTCTGCACTTTCAGATTAACAGAAGAAATCAGAATATCCCCTCCTCTTTTACGTTACTACCAGCACTTTTGTAAGAATAACATCCCAGCTGTCACCCACAAGGACTTGGATGTGGACAAAATCTCCAAGTGGGGACAAAAGCGCCAAACGAGCTACATCAGCTGCAGGTTCCAGGACTCTGAAAAACTGAAAGCACCCTACCTTTGGCAGATGGCTGAAATCAGAATGTGTAATACTTGAATATTGTTTGCAATTGTATTTGATACTAAATAAGGTTAAAGAGAATATGGTTATCTGTTGTCTGCTGTTTCCTGGCATCCGGCAATGTTAGGATCATTGCAATTAAAAGGAAAATCAAAGCTCTGTCTAAAAAGAGGTGGTAGTGATTTTCCAGGAACTTTCTATCACCACACACTTCAGTTTTTTTCTCACATCAACTTGGTCTTACACACATCTACACTAAAAGTCATCTTATGGAATTTAACCAGATTGAAAATCTAAACCTGGTGAGATCTTCAAAAAACACATAGCTAGCTGAGGACTCAGCAGGAAAGTGATAGCAGCAATACCACAGCTGTTTAAAAGCCAGAAGTTGCAGATAAATTGTCATTCTCTGCTTTTCTCTCAGATAAGTAGCTGAAATAGATGGAAAACGTAAACATCTGTTCAAAGATATATACAGAATGAATATCCTCCTTTCTTAGCACAAGCAAACTATTTTTTTTTTAAGTCTTCAATTACCTATGTTTTAAAAGGAACCACATATTTCAAGTTGAGAACCTTGGAAGTTTTTACTCTCCACTGTGTCATGGAGTAGCCATTTCATCTCTGCCTTTGAATTCTAAGATCCCCGAGGGCAAAGACTGTGGCCTCTTCTCTGCTTTATTTCCAGTTCCTAGAAGAGTTGCTGTCCATGGAGGGACTAGATAAGTAGGCTAGAGTGAATTATTCCCTATCCATGAAACTCAATGACATTAGTTTAACAAGAGTTTGGCTTGGACTTCTCCACAGGAATTTATATTAAAAAAAAAAATTAGGTACTATTGTTTTTTAGTGATTGTACCTTTAAATTTCCAGAATTGTACCCCATGATAAGCATTTCCCTACCAAATAATTATAGCTTTTCAAAGCCTAAAATAAGAACATTTCATGAACTTTGAGGATTTTGAATTCTGAGGATGTATATAATTTTCTAAATCAGCTAACAAAAGATAAACAATGTTGGGTAAAAAATAATCAGAATGGATCTGATTTCATTCAAATAAAAACAAGACAGAAGTTCTGAGGTTTAACAACTTTTTAAACTTGACCCAAGCCAGATGTCTATGGGAAGGAGTGGTTCAATGAGTAAACAGAGCAAAAATTCCAAGTATCAGAGAACTTTGAAGAAAGGAAATCATGCCTGAAATTAGACTTGCTTTTGAAAGTCACAGATTTCTGCAGAGAGAAATTCTAGCTGAACTAAGGTAAAAATAAAGTGAAACTAAGGGAATAAGGTATCCCTGGTCATTAAGCTAGACATTTAATTTATCTAGAATTTGCCTGTGAATGGATATGGCTTGATTTCTGAGTTGCATTTGTTGTTTAGTTGCTAAGTCATGTCTGACTCTTGCAACCCCATGTGCTGTCGCCCACCAGGCTCCTCTATCCATAGGATTTCTCAGGCAAGAATACTAGAGTAGGCTGCCATTTCCTTCTCCAGAGTTGTGTTTACATGGAATTAATTTTTTTTTTTAATTGTAAGGGTTCAGTTCAATTGTAAGGGTATTATCATATTATAGCATAAACATTATTGTACATGGTCCTCTAGGCAATGAGGCCACCGTGATATCCAAATAAAGACCATCCTACTGTTATTTATCAAAATCATGATAAATAAATCCACAGAGAGTGAGAAAGAAATGAAGTTTAAACATGACCCTGTGGGGCTGTACCAGTGGAGAGACCAAGGTGATTAAGAGACAATCTTAGTGCTTTGGGAAATAAATGTCATCTTTGAGGTGGACACAAGTCTCAGTTGGAAAGGAAGAAATTCAGGCATGACATCAGATGTACTATTATCAAAAGCATTAGTTCTTTGAGGTTTTAACATAGATATTTTGGATGACTAGACGTAATATGGATGAAACTTATAAACCTGGATAGCTGGTTAGCTACAGTAGGAATAGAAACTGCTACTGGGATTTGGATATCTTAATAATTTTGATCTGTTTTTAAAATTATATTATACTGAAAGTGAAAGTGTTAGTCACTCAGTCATGTCCAACTCTTTGAGACCCTATGGACTTCTCTGTCAGGCTTCTCTGTCCGTGGGATTCTCCAGGCAAGAATACTGAAATGGATTGTCATTTCCTCCTCCAGGGAATCTTTTCAACCCAGGGATTGAAACCGGGTCTCCTGCATTGCAGGAGGATTTTTTACCACTGAGCCACTAGAGAAGCCCTATATTATAATCGCAAATTATTTAAAATTTGTTATCATTAGTTTGATTTGATCCATGTAAGAAAGAAGCAAGGGGAGGTTAATAAAGAGGAAAGTCATCCACTTTCCTACATCTCAACATGCACAGAGAGGTGTGACTTTCAAGGTTCTTTTCTTACAACAAACTGAAATGCTCTATAGAAATAAGAATATTTTTCTTTTTGCCTACTCAAAAGCATTCATAATTATTGGCAATAAGAACTGAGTTTCCATGCAGCATAATTCTATGAGCTATTTCTGACAGCTAGAGATAAGAATTGGGCCTCTGACAAACCACAAACCAGTCATTTTCAAACCACTCACAATATTCCAAATTACCAAGGAGGATGAACTAAGTTTGAAATTTTATATTTAATAAATTCATGCATTTTTAAATGGCCTATTAGTTTGTTTGTTTTTTAATTACTAGTATGTCTACACAAACACAAAGAAGTAAACAATTAAAGCAATTATCTGGATTTTTCAGAACCAAATGACTTCTTGCCTAATTATCTCTTTCAGATGAAACTTTCTTTTCATTGTGGGATAGGAGGTATGGGAGAAAAGGTAAAGATAATCTAATTAAAACATAATAATAGCCTATGCCTAATATAAAATAGAGTAAAATGATTACCATATAACCCAAATCAGAACTCCACTTTTCTTTTTAGACAAATTTAGAACAATAGAGTTAGATAGACTCTGGAAGTCTACTTTTTCAAACCTTTTATTTTAAAAATAAAGAAATAAAGAAACACTTGCCTAGAGAAGTGAAGTAATATCCCAAGTCCTACATCTTATTAGGACATAAGCTGAACTAGAACCAGTTTTTCAGACTTCAGTGTGTGTTGTTTATAATGCATGTCTCTTTTACCCAACTCAGCAGTCCCCAAACTTTGGGCACCAGGGATCAGTTTCATCGAAGACAATTTTTCCATGGACTATGGTGGGGGTAGGAGCATGGTTTCTGATTGAGTCAAGAGAAATACATTTATTGTGTACTTTATTTTTATTATTATTATATCAGCTTTACCTCAGATCTACATCAGGCATTAGATCACAGAGGCAGGGGACTCCTGATCCAAGTAATTCTGGATGTCTTTGGGTTCACACTCATAAAAGCAGTATCCCTTTGGAGAGTGTTTGTAAGTGTATGTGTATGTGTATGGACACGCATGCACAGATAATTGTATATATGAGGATGTATTTTATAAACAACTCTGGCCATTAGATTCAAGAGCACAAATGTGTGTACTGGTAGGGGTATTTACATACTATTACTATTCAGGATTGGAGAAGGCAATGGCAATCCACTCCAGTACTCCTGCCTGGCAAACCCCATGGACAGAGGAGCCTGGTAGGCTTCAGTCCATGGGGTCACTAGGAGTCGGCCACTACTGAGCAACTTCACTTTCACTTTTCACTTTCATGCATTGGACAAGGAAATGGCAACCCACTCCAGTGTTCTTGCCTGGAGAATCCCAGGGACAGGGGAGCCTGGTGGGTTGCCATCTATGGGGTTGCACAGAGTTGGACACAACTGACGTGACTTAGCACTATTCAGGATCCTGGAAGGAAGCAATTGGTATTCAAACTGATAATTTAAGGAGATTTAATAGGACAGTCTGTCTAGTCAAGGCTATGGTTTTTCCAGTGGTCATGTATGGATGTGAAAGTTGGACTGTGAAGAAAGCTGAGCGCCGAAGAATTGATGCTTTTGAACTGTGGTGTTGGAGAAGACTCTTGAGAGTCCCTTGGACTGCAAGGAGATCCAACCAGTCCATTCTAAAGGAGATCAGTCCTGGGTGTTCTTTGGAAGGACTGATGCTAAAGCTGAAACCCCAATACTTTGGCCACCTCATGAGAAGAACTGATTCACTGGAAAAGACTCTGATGCTGGGAGGGATTGGGGGCAGGAGGAGAAGGGGACGACAGAGGATGAGATGGCTGGATGGCATCACCGACTCGACGAACATGAGTTTGGGTGAACTCCAGGAGTTGGTGATGGACAGGGAGGCCTAGCGTGTTGCAACTCATGGGATCACAATGAGTCAGACACAACTGAGTGACTGAACTGAACTGAATAGGACGGTTTTTAAAGATGGGGGCCTCCTTGATAGCTCAGTTGGCAAAGAATCCGCCTGCAATGTGGGAGACCCTGATTTGATTCCTGGGTTGGGAAGATCCCCTGGAGAAGGGAAAGGCTACCCACTCCAGTATTCTGGCCTGGAAAATTCTATGGACAGTCCATGGGGTCACAAAGAGTAGGACATGACTGAGCAATTTTCACTTCACTCACTTTATAAAGATGGAGGGAATTCACAAGAGAAAGTCAAGTTACCAGGGCTATGGGTTAAAGGGAGAGATTCCAGAACTCTGAGAGAGTAGTTGAATGGAGACTATTTTCTGGTGGGAGCCATGTGAACCTCACATCCATCCTCTGACAGCGCCACCTATTGATCTAGTCCAACCAGAAACTAAACCTGGCAAGGCATCCATCCAGTGGATGGACGCAGTTCACAGAGATAAGTGTTTTAGGTCAGAGAGGGGCTGGGAAGGGCAGAGTAGATCTGGATGGGCACATGAAACATGTCCAGAAGCGTATTTGTGTGTGTGTTTAGGTATGTGTGAGTGTGTGTATGTATGAAGGGAAATGTGGTAAAGACAATATTGCCCTTTGTGAGTCAGTTGAATAAAGAAGAAACTACCATGAAATTAAAGTTGTCTAGCAATTTATCTTGTCTCACAGTTAATTAATGCTCTTTAGGAACTATTTTGAGTTATGCTTATAAGCCAAAGAACAAGCCATTTTGGAACTATCTATTACTACACACAAAAGGAGGGGCACTCTTACCACTACGAGTAATGATGGGGCCTGCAGAGAGTACGGCATTTCCAGAAGTACTCTGGGGACTCAAAGTGGTCCTCCTCCCCACATCTCGCCTTTCTCTGTGGCCACAAACCTAAGGAGTTAATGAAAAGAAGTGAAATTCCACACCAGCATTTGGAAAGCAGATTCTTTAGAAGAAATACCACATGTTTAATTTTATTTATTTACTTCTGTGCATTTAATTACTTTGCATATAACTGCTATAGTGTTTCTTATCCTGGCTTGGGCCACATTTCTTATTTCCTTCTGATGTAATTGTACATTGCCTCATTAATTTACATAGATCAACAGCTCTCTTGAAAAAGAGATGTGTTTATCAAACTTTTCTACTTTTATTTTTCTCAAGCCTTTAATAAATTTTTCCCTGAAAAATTGTTCAGCACAGAGCCAAGGAAATGCAGAGTCCTAGTAGCATATTCAAAAGCAGAGACATTACTTTGCCAACTAAGGTCGGTCTAGTCAAGGCTATGGTTTTTCCTGTGGTCATGTATGGATGTGAGAGTTGGACTGTGAAGAAGGCTGAGTGCCGAAGAATTGATGCTTTTGAACTGTGGTGTTGGAGAAGACTCTTAAGAGTCCCTTGGACTGCAAGGAGATCCAGCCAGTCCATTCTGAAGAGATCAACCCTGGGATTTCTTTGGAAGGAATGATGCTAAAGCTGAAACTCCAGTACTCTGGCCACCTCATGCAAAGAGTTGACTCACTGGGAAAGACTCTGATGCTGGGAGGGATTGGGGGCAGGAGGACAAGGGGACGACAGAGGATGAGATGGCTGGATGGCATCACTGACTCGATGGACATGAGTCTGAGTGAACTCCGGGAGATGGTGATGGACAGGGAGGCGTGGCGTGCTGCGACTCATGGGGTAGCAAAGAATCAGACATGACTGAGCAACTGAACTGAACTGATACAGAATGAATATAATCAATGATTGTAAAGAAATACATGAATTTGAGCACACATATAAACACATTAAAGCTTATTGTTTTTCAGTCGCTCAGTCCTGTCTAACTCTTTGTGACTCCATGGACTGCAGCCCACAAGGCTTCCCTTGTCCTTCACCATCTCCCAGAGCTTGCTCAAACTCATGTCCATTGAGTTAGTGATGCCATCCAAACATCTCATCCTCTGTTGTCCCCTTCTCCTGCCTTCAATCTTTCCCAGCATCGGAGTCTTTTCCATGAGTCAGCTCTTTGGATCAGGTGGCCAAAGTATTGGAGCTTCAGCCTCAGGATCAATCCCTCCAATGAATAGCCAGGATTGATTTCCTTTAGGATGGACTGGTTTGATCTCCTTGCAATCCAAGGGACTCTCAAGAGTCTTCTCCAACACCACAGTTCAAAAGCATCAACTCTTCAGCACTCAACTCTCACATTCATACATGACTACTGAAAAAAACATAGCTTTGACTATACAGACATTAAAGCTATTTTAAATCAAACATGAATGCATTTTTCTCAGGTTAATATTGCATTTGTGTGTGTATTCTCAGTCACTTAGTCATGTCCAACTCTCCAACCCACCAGGCTCCTCTACCCAGAGAATTTTCCAGGCAAGAATATCGGAGTGGCTTGCCATTACTTAATCCATGTTAATATTGGTATGACCCTAGGGGACCTGTCAGAAATAGAATTTTATTTATTCACTAGTAAATGGATATATATTTTAGTGGCAGCTATATGAGCTTACCTGGTGGCTCAGACAGTAAAGAATCTGCCTGCAATGCTGGAGACCCAGATTTCAATACCTGGATAGGGAAGATCCCCTGAAAAAGGAAATGGCTACTCACTCCAGTAATTTTGCATGGAAAACTCTATGGACAGAAGAGTCTACTGGGCTACAGCCCATGGGATTGCAGAGTCGAACATCACTGAGTGACTGACACACATGTAGTACAGATCCACATCTTTTATAGTTTTTAACTCTTAATACCAGGGGTTCCCTGGCCATCTGGTCAATCAGCCTTTCTAGTGCCAGTGCTGCCCCCACCACAGGTTTGCCCATCATCCTCTGATCTGCTCCGTAGCCCTCATGAGACTGGAAGTTCGCAGGTTACTCTGTTTCTTGTGTCTGTGTTTTGACTATCCTTTGGTGTAGAGTGTCTGTTTTCAAAATCACATCTCTTTGATCAAGTCTCTCATCTTCTATTTCATCTCTCTCACAATGATAAATAGTGCCTTTTGCTACAACACATATATATGTCTGCCTTTGCATCATAACATTTTGTCATATTTTATTCCTTGACTATCTCATGCTTCTAACAGATAAGCTAATTAAATTCAGAATTCATGCACGCATCTCTGTATTCCCAGTATAATGCATGGCACAAAGTAGGTATTCAATACATCTTTACTGGATGAATGAAAAAATTGTACTTCAAACTATCTGACCTGATGCATATTCACTTTCTATGTAGAAATAAGTTCCTAACACTTGATAACCTTCAGCTTAGATTAATACAACAGTTCAGAATACAGTTATCAAAAACCTACTGGCATGAGGAAGGGACAGTCATCAGCTCTGCAGAGCTTGGTAACGCAGTGCAGGAAGACAGTAGACATTTTCTGATTCTTGTGTTTCACAAATCGGAACACTTCAAAAGAAAAGCGGCCCCGCTGGCTTCTGCCGTTTTCGATGACGGTAGTTTGAGGATCTTTGTCACAGCTGCATGTTAGAGAAAGTGAAAGCAATTAATACCGGAAAGTACCAACCCACCATGACTTGTACATTAATTTCTGCAATATTAAGAGGGTTTCTCCCATGCCCATTACATTAAGAGCCAACAAAATTATGCCATGTTACAGATTTGTAATAGGAAAATAAGCTAACTCAATAGATATGTAGGAGTGACATAGATCATAAAATTTAAACAAATCAGTTTATGATTACAATATTTCTGCCAAATTTTAGAGGAATCATACTCTTATAGGTTGAAAAATCCAAACAGCATAAAATATACAAAGTAAAACATCTATCTTTGCCCTTGTCCATGCCCTTCCATGCCCACACACAAACCTGCCTGAGGTGATCTCACATGTTACTGCAGCCTCACAGGACATATGCAAATAGAAACAGAAGCCATATTCTCAATGTTCCCCTCTTCTTAAACAAATCATAGCAAACTCTATATTGTTTTGTATCTTGCCTTTTTAAAGTTTAACAATGTAACTTAGAGATCTCTCTGTATCAATAGACAGCCTCCTTCCTCTTTTCTCACAGTTGTATACTGTTTCATCATGCACGTGTGCTGGAGTTGACTCAACCTGGGTCCCAAGTATACACCCTTGCTTTGTTAACCAGGAAGAAAAACACCAATACAGTATACTAATGCATATATATGAAATTTAGAAAGATGGTAACGATAACCCTGTATGCAAGACAGTGAAAAAGACACAGATGTATAGAACAGTCTTTTGGACTCTGTGGGAGAGGGAGAGGGTGGGATGATTTGGGAGAATGGCATTGAAACATGTATAATATCATATATGAAATGAGTTGCCAGTCCAGATTCGATGCATGATACTGGATGCTTGAGGCTGATGCACTGAGATGACCCAGAGGGGTGGTACAGGGAGGGAGGAGGGAGGGGGATTCAGGATGGGGAACATGTGTATACCTGTGGCGGATACATGTTGATGTATGGCAAAACCAATACAATATTGCAAAGTAATTAACCTCCGATTAAAATACATAAATTTATATTTTAAAAAATCTTTTGAATTTTACAAATAATAATGAACAGCCTTACAATACATCATTTGGAAAATGTGCAGGGTTATCTACACAATATGTCTGTAAGGAGTCATTCAACAGACTTTGCCATATTGCCCTCTCTAAATATTGCTGCATTTTGTACTGCCCCAGTAACGTATAAAAAATACTTAATTTCCCTCAGAGCTACATCAACAAAGTATATGCATAAAATTCTGGATTATTCCCTATTTGACAGGGACAATAAACCATCATCATGTAATATTATTTCAGCTTTTTGTTAGTGTGAATGGATATGTGCATTTTCATATATATTAGAGCCATCTGTATTTCTTTATCTGAAATTTGTTTATGTTATTTGCCTAATTTTTAATTGTATTATTGGCCTTTCCTTTCTGATTCCTTTAAATCCTTGGTTTTTAAGAAATGTGGTTCCTTGTTTGTTATATAAATTGTGAATTGTTTTACTTTGTTGTTTGGCTTTGGACAGTCCTCACTGTGTGTGTGTGTCTGTGTGTGCATGTACCTGTGTACATATGTTTGAGAAATTTTATTTTTATATAATTTAATTTTAAATATTTTATTTTATGGCTTCTAGTATGTGGGCTAAAGATGATTTTCCATACCCCAAGTTCTAATGATATTTTACATTTTCTCTCCCATCACTTTTAAAGCTGTAGCTTTTACATTTAAATTAATAATCCATTTAAAGTTTGTCATGGTATAATGAGCGAAGTACAGATCTCATACTTTATTTTTCTTATGATTATCTACTATCTTGCACTGTTTTTAAAACTCTCTGTCAATCCCACTGATTTGCATATTATCACACTCTGTCACCTAATAAATTACCATGCTTTGGATCAGTTTTCAACTGAGTATTGTAAATTTTTATCTACGTGTCTAACCTCACATAATATCATATTTCTTAATAACTTTCAGTTCAGTTCAGTTCAGCGGCTCAGTAGTGTCCGACTCTTTGTGACCCCATGAATCACAGCACGCCAGGCCTCCCTGTCCATCACCATCTCCCGGAGTTCACTTTAGCGTGTCTATTAACTGCAACATCTGGTAGTATCATATCCTTCTCATTTCCTTGTAGATTTCCCCCTTTCTTTTGTATTTTATGGATTTTTTTGTTCATCTGTTTTTTTCTCGATTCAGTTAGCTTATGATTCTCTGTTCTTGTAGGTGCGCATTTCTCCAGGCTTTCTAGCTTCTATGGCACTGGCACCCTCAGCATTCACTTTTCTTCCCCACTTCTCCTGCCACCTCTTCTGACACCACTTCCTCCCAGTCTTTTCCTATACTGTATGTCTTGATCTTATTAACTAATTTTATCAACACTAACAAATATTTTGTAATTTCTAGGTTTTCTTTTCTGAGAAGACAATGGCACTCCATTCCAGTATTCTTGCCTGGAAAATCCCACAGGTGGAGGAGCCTGGTGGGCTGCAGTCCATGGGGTCGCTAAGAGTCGGACACGACTGAGCGACTTCACTTTCACTTTTCACTTGCATGCATTGGAGAAGGAAATGGCAACCCACTCCAGTGTTCTTGCCTGGAGAATCCCAGGGACAGGGGAGCCTGGTGGGCTGCCATCTATGGGGTCACACAGAGTTGGACATGACTGAAGTCACTTAGCAGTAGCAGAAGATTTTCTTTTCCTCCTAATCTCACTGAAAATGTCATTTGGGAACCCATTTCATTCTCTATAGTTTCCAAGAAGAAAACTGAAAGAACTAAGCTGAAATCATAATCATCCTAGAAGTCTAATGATCATATTCCAGATTATAATATGCAATTATTATAGAAACTGTGAAATTTCTATAGATTATAGAAAAATAAAAATGTCAAAGCAAAATGATCCACAATCTCACTGTGCATACATAACCATGGTGAATCTTTTGATGTATTAATATTTTCTTACACTCTATATTTTCTATAATATATAAATGAGGTCAATTGTACAATTGTGTATGCTGATTCTTTCATTTCATATTTTAAATTGTAAAGAACCACATATTTATAAAGATGGGAATATCAAGAAGACAGAAGGGGAAGAGAGAAAATAGAACCAATCTTTTTTTTCTATTTTATAAGTAACTTTGTTTGATTATAATGCCTATGTGAGCTTTCAACTTGCTGGTTCTCCATAATTCACCTACCCATTTCCTTGCTGCTGAACATGCAACTGGTTCCTATTTTTACTATTCTAAATAGCACTGATAGACAAGAAGATGATAAATACTTTTAGAATATGCTTCCTAATTCACAAATGTAGAATCCAAAGATACAAAATCTTTTAAGGATTTTTTTTTTAAGGATATTGTTTCCCAAAAATGTTAACCAAATGAACACTTCCAGCAATAGGATGAGTGTCGGTTTGATCATACCCTTTGAGTAGCATCTTAACCTTGATTAACCAATAAAATTTATTCTTTTGATTTCCCATCATATTATTCCCATCATGTGTCAATAAGCAGCAGTGATCAGAGCCAACTGCATTTTATAAGCATGATTAGAAGCCATTGCTTGACTCTCAAGTCTGTTCTCCTGTCAGATAAAAATGCTGAAAAGGAACTAAGATGATTGAATGTTTTCATGATCAATGTCCCTTTTTCCCAAATGTAGATTACATTCACTCTATCACTGCCTATTGGGGAATGAAGTCAAAGTTATTGGATCTGATTTTAAAAAAAAAAGGTGGTAGGTTTTCATTTTAAATGCTGATAAATGAAGAAAAGCATTATGGGGTCTAAATTATCTAGACCATTACTTTAATTTTACTCTCCTTTTGACATACCATGAGACAGTCTAGTTTCATAAAAATAGTCACTGCCTTTCTCTTATTGCCAATAATCTCCCAACCATGCTTTTCCTAAGACAATGAAATATTCCCATATGACCTAAACATGAATAAAACATCTTTGATGTGCCAAACTTACTTGTAACTTTCATCCAGCAATAGCCTTTTCAGCATTTCATGTTGAAAACTGTTCTCCACTTTTACACTTCCAACTATATTTTAATTTTTATTCAGAATGTAAAACTTTAAATTTAAAAGCTGTAAAAGTACCTTATAATTCATCTTTCTGTTCTCAATTTTCTATTGCAGTTATCTACAATTGAATTATTGCTATCAATACAAGAGTTAGACACCTACCTAAGGAAGAGATCATATCGAGTATCATCATTTGGGTTCCCTGATGGGGTCGTGTAGCAATAATCCATTAAGACATTCCATCTGCAAGGAAAAGGAAGAATAATTTAGAGTCAGAGTCTCCTGTGGATATTAGTTATTAACCCAAAGGAAGTAGATATTCACAAACATCTTACTCCAGGGAATATAGTTTTTTAACTAATTATTTCCTGAGACTTCTTGTTTAATAAAATGTCCTCCTAAACTCAGAGTATTTAAAAGTCTGCAACAAATTGCCATCGCACATCAAGTATCACATAAAACCAAGAACAGAAATGCCAAGAAGACAAAAAGGGAGAAGGCAAAGTAGAACCAAATTTCTCAAGAGCACCAATCTCTTCAGGATGTAAAGTTTAAATAATAATATACGAGAACCCCAAAATAAATCATATACATGTTACAATTTTTGTTAAGGTAGAAATGGATCTTTACTTTTGAATTTCCTTTCAATTTTCATCATCCTGGATTTTCTAAGAATCAGGTGAAATGACTTATTTGGTTATTTTGCAGAGATGTTTCTGGGGATTGTTATATATAGTTGTGGGCCAGAGTGCTTTTGTTTTTTAAAATAAACATTTATTGAATATTAACACACACATAGGAGGGCTTCCCCTGTAGCTCAGCAAAAGAATCCACCTGTAAAGCAGAAAATGCAGGAGACGCAGGTGCAATTCCTGGGTCAGAAAGATCCCTTGGATGAGGGCATGGCAATCCATTCCAGTATTCTTTCCTGGAGAATCCCATGAACAGTGGAGCTTGGTGGGCTATAGTCCATGGGGTCACAAAGAGTTGGACACGACTAGAGCAATTGAGCACGCACAGACACACACACATAGAAAATGTACAGACCACGTGTTCACAAAATTACTGTGACTAATCATCTTTCAGAAGAAAAAGCAGAATTTTCTGATATCCCCAGAGCTTTCCCCATGCCCTCTTCCCGTCACTATCTCTCCTTCTTTAAGGAAAGAAATGTTATTTTCCAATTCATGACTTAAAGTATTACCCTTTCATCCTGTAATTTGATATTTCTATTTATTAAGCATTCCTAAATGGTGTGGCAATGACAATATTTTTTTAAGTGAATGAGCTAACTTTATGATTCATCAGGCTTTAAGCAGCCAAAATGTATTAACCAACAAAAGATAGGAGCTTGAAATTACCTGCCATCCAGATTAGTGGCTTGTACAGCTGCAAATACTTTGGTTTTCAAAGGTAGTCCTATACTCGGGATAATTAACTGCTGATTGTAGGTTGAATCCTAATAATAAAAAAAAAATAAGCAATTAACCCATCATTGCCTTCCCAACAACAGCACGTTTACTTAAGACAATAATGGCCTATTAAAAAAAAGAGAGGGCAAATCAACATAAATTTACCAAACCAACTCTTAAAAGGACCTAGTTAATCCTCTTGTTTTTGGCAGAACTGTTCTTAAATCATATCCAAGTAACAAACTCACTTCCATGCATAAATCTTTTCATGTCCATAGTTTATCATTTATGGTGATTAATGTTCAATGTATTTAAATGCAATGATTACTAGTAAAAGGTTAGTAGTTTGGCTAATATTCAACTATCACTATTCAGTTTATTTAAATTCATATTTCATTTATTTAAATTATATTAGTAGCTAATATTTAGTTTATTTAAATTATATCTGCTTCAGTTTAAGCCCTTTGCCACTGGAGTTGTAAATCTTTATACTCTTAATAATCTCTCATTAACCCAAAGTCACTTATCTCGCAATTTTAAATTACCATAATTTAACTGAAAACAAAAACAAAAAAAGGACCAGTATGTTCTCCAAGTTGCCAAAAATGCATGCCATGGAATTCCTGTACTAGATAACGTGGTGAGGACTTATAGAAGGGTGTCTTAGGGCTTCATTTCTACATTTTACCCTTAGTTTAGACCAATTCTGCAGAGCTTATTTATATAATTCCCCAATTTACAGTAGATTAAGGCAGCAAATTAGAAACTGATAGTAAAGAAAAGCAGAAAAAAATGAAGAATAAAGAAAAAACTTCTCAAAATCTAAGTTGTCAAATCATTTATCATGGAGGCAAATTGTTTCCCCCAAATTTAGTAACTCTGAAGATAAAGCTATTTTGCAGCAAAGGGAAATATTTAATGAAATCTCAGTATCATCAAGCAAAGGCAGAATACAGAGCTCACTCTGTTTCAGAAGGCTGGGAAGAAACAACAGATACTGAATTTTGAAACTTAAAGCAATAATAACTTGGATGCTTCACTTTCGAAAGAGCTGCATTCATGTGGAACATTTCATTCCCAAATGAAACCTGATAAGTGAGGGATTATATGCTGTACTTATTTTCTATATTTCTGTGATAAATGATAACAGCTCCTCTAACCATTTCTCATAGGTAGTATTTTTAATTAATTCTCTTCCTGGCTCCCTTTTCCAACTTCTTCAAGTTATACACACTTCATTGACTGTTATGGCTCATTCATCTTGTACTTGCATCAGTATTGTCTCAAAGGATCTTATTTCATTTTTTTTTTTACAAATATTATACTACAAAGTCATTTGCAAATGATATTACTCAGCTATGGTTTAATCTTAATTATCACCTTTTTCTCCAAAAATTCTTCTAAACAGTAATGTTTAGATTTTATTTTGTATAGTTGCCATACTCCTGTTAGTAAATATTGTCCCTAAAATCAATTATATTTATTTTAGATTTTTTTCTTCAACTTTAAAAATAATTCATAATTACCATAGCCCAGTTTTAGATTTACTCTGTTTCTTTATCTGCTCAGAAGACACTATTACCTAGGTGCAATTCAAATTCAAAATCATACTCAATTTCCACAGAGAAGAAAACTAATCTATTTATGCTATGTAAGAATAAGGGCCAAGGTCAACTCGAAGTAAACTGCACATATTGAAATCACAAAATCAATAAATGTCATTTTTTACAAGTAAAATTTTCCTAAGTACATTCACTGAATCCCATAACACAGAGAAATAATTGTACTGAATCCATATTCAGTACAACTTTTCCTTTTCAAATAGCTAACCACAGAATAAGAGTTCAGCTCAGTTCAGTCGCTCAGTCGTGTCCGACTCTTTGTGACCCCATGAATCGCAGCACAGCAGGCCTCCCTGTCCATCACCATCTCCTGGAGTTCACTCAGTCTCATGTCCACCGTGTCCATGATGCCATCCAGCCATCTCATCCTGGGTCGTCCCCTTCTCGTCCTGCCCCCAATCCCTCCCAGCATCAGAGTCTTTTCCAATGAGTCAACTCTTCACATGAGGTGGCCAAAGTACTGGAGCTTCAGCTTTAGCATCATTCCTTCCAAAGAAATCCCAGGGCTGATCTCCTTCACAATGGACTGGTTGGATCTCCTTGCAGTCCAAAGGACTCTCAAGAGTCTTCTCCAACACCACAGTTCAAAAGCATCAATTCTTCAGCGCTCAGCCTTCTTCACAGTCCAACTCTCACATCCATACATAACCACTGGAAAAACCATAGCCTTGACTAGATGGATATTTGTTGGCAAAGTAATGTCTCTGCTTTTGAATATACTATCTAGGTTGGTCATAACTTTTCTTCCAAGGGGTAGGCGTCTTTTAATTTCATGGCTGCAGTCACCATCTGCAGTAGTAGGTATATAATATAACTTCATAATTCCCAATGGTTAGATCAAAACCTTTGCATGTAAAACAGGAAAATATGGCCCCAAAATGGTTGAAATGCTGCAATAAAATCACATTTGGGTAGCTAAGTGTTGGAGTTCCAAACAAATAATAAATATGGTTTTGGATAAATTCATTAAAGTATACCAAAGGTCTGTTTAGTTAAAACTATAGTATTTTTCAGTAGTCATGTACAGATGTGAAGGTTGGACCAGAAAGAAGGCTGAGCATGAAAGAATTGATGCTTTCAAATGGTGATGCTGGAGAAGACTCTTGAGAATCCATCAGAAAGCAATAAGATCAAACCAGTCAGTCCTAAAGGAAATCAATCAAAATATTCATTGGAAAGACTGTTGCTGAAGTTGAAGCTCCAATAGCTTGGCCACCTGATTTGAAGAGCTGAGTCATTGATAAAGACCCTGATGCTGGGAAGAGAAGGGGGCGACAGAGGATGATGATTGTATGGCATCACTGACTCAATGGACATGAATTTGAGCAAACTCTGGGAGATATTAAAGGACAGGGAACCCTGGCATGCTGCTGTCCATGGGGTTGCAAAGAGTCAGGCATGACTTAGTGACTGAACAATAACAAAAATTCTTTTCCAGTATAAATTGCTAGTTTTTTTAATATCCTGAAAGATGGCAAAATACTACAATGGTGCCAAGTTAAAAAACTAGTTTGAGGTAGTGAAACTCTTCTGTATGATACAGCAATAATGGACACATGCCATTCACAGTTTTCAAATCCCATAGGATATATAACATGAAGCATTAACCTAAATGTAAATTATGAAAATTGCTAAATATATCAATATTGGTTCATAAATTATAACAAATATGCTATATGTCCCATAATGCAAGGTGTAAGTAATAAAGGAAATTGTATGTAGGCCCTGGAGGTCTATAGGAGTTCTCTATACTTTTAGATCAATTTTTCTACAAACCTAAAACTTCTCTTAAAAAATAGTCTGCTGATTTAAAAAAAAAAAAAAAAAACTAGTTTGTAGGGAAGTGGTTGAATTTTATTAAATAACTGTTTAGTAAACAAATTTTAAATTTCAATGTGTTAATTCAACCATTAGTAATATCATTTCAAATTGGTTAAAAATGAGAATGATTTTGGTACTGTGTATTTTGTTTATAGTCATATCAAAGAATTACCTTTTAACCATTAAATTAAAATCTTAGGTTATCATCATATTGTAGGCTTGTATTTGGCACTAAGATTCTAGAAACACTTTGAAGGATTAGGTCTAGTTTAACAATAGGACTACTATACTATTTCTAATGATAAAGGAAAGAGCTTAATAGCAAAGCTCTCCTCAAGTCCACACTTCTAAATTTTTATTTTCTGCATTTCTACAGAGAGAATAGCTTAATTTCATAGAAAATAGTGGTATCCTTAAATGTCACGTGAGTATATTTTCACTCTTTTAAGATCAGGAATTCTCATCTTTGTTTCAGTCAATTGTAACAAATAATATTGAATCCAAGTCAGTCATCACAATTCTACCTCAGGGAGATTACACATATAAATTAACAGATAGAAGCTTTCCGATTTAAAAATATCGCTTACAATAATAATAAATATCTGGTCATACTGGGAATGAATATTGGCACATATTTGCTGAGTATTGTAAAACCAAGTATCTTGGCAGCTTCTCCTTGCAGAAGAAAGTTTAGAAATGACAGAAAGGCAATCTTCATTCCAACACATTTTAATTTGTTGTTTAGAACTCTGTGGTGTCAGACTACAAACTTATAAACATGATTTTTTAAATGCCTTTGGAAAGTGTCCTACTACAATATTTATAGCTCATTATATGCAAAGTATAAAGCACTGACTTTTAAATCAGTTGCATGAATTATAACTCAGTGCCATGATGACATGAATAATAATGTAAAAATCAGATTCATAATTTACAAAAATGTTGGTTGATATATTGAAAAATTGATATTTAAATCAGGCATTTAAAATGTATGAATAAAATTTTTAATCAACATGAAAATATCATTTGGGGGATTAATGTTAGAGTTATAAATAGAAATTCATATATTTTTCACATTTTGCTGCCACTGTCAATATTTATATGACAAAAGTTTAGACAATACTGTATAGTCAAACCCAAACTATTTCAGATATGACAGAATTGACAACAGTCATAACCCACATTGGAAATGTTAACACACTGAACACCAAGTATCTTGCCTTCAAATGAAGTATTGTTTGGACTTTTCCTATCTTTTTATCACAAATATATTATTTCCAAAATCTTGACCCTGACTATGTTTACACACACACAAACACACAAATAAATATATACGTATAAATGTATATAGACACTTGGAGTAACTACGCAGAATCACATATATAAAGTAAAATTTAAATCATTTATCAACTTCTGGAAAATATATACCTTTATCACTAAGATATTTGGAAATGGTGGTGAAGATGAATAAACATTACCAAAAGTATAACAGGGTTAATGTAACTTTTGGTGGATTTTTATAGGAAAGCCATTCACATAAATGGCTCCTCAGAACAATGAGAGAAAAAAATAACATCCTTCAACCGTCAACTTACATTATAAAGGAGGAGGTTCAAAGTGCTGACAAATGTACCATTGTTCTCCCTCACAGAAATGGCAGCTGAGGACCTAAAACAGATTGAGGAAAAGGGAGGCACTGGTGAGATTTTTAAATGAACAGCTTCAATCACACCTTAATGTTAGATTCAAGGCACCAAAACTCTTGAGCAATCCTGACATAACTAGGTCTGGAATGGGCATATTGTTTAAATCACTGAACAGATAAATAATCAGAAAGCAAGAGGGACTAAATAAAGGCAAACTGCTCTTTTTGATCTTTTCATTTATAAAGGAATCTTTTTTTTTTTACATTTTTGTTACATATATGAGACTTGGAGAAAAAAAAAAAGTCATTCCAATAAAGTCTGAATCTAATGGGAATACATTTTCATCAACTCCATTTCTATACAAGCTTCATGAGGCCAGGAATTTTGTTTTATTTTTTTCACTGTTAGAGCTTTGCATGTTACATATAAGGTGTATAAAAAATATTTGTTGAATAAAGAAAAAGTAAAAGTGAAGTCGCTCAGTCCTGTCCGACTCTTTGTAACCCCATGGACTGTAGCCCACCAGATTCCTCCATCCATGGGGTTTTCCAGGTAAGGATACTGGAGTGAGTTGCTATTTCCTTCTCCAAAAGTGAAAGTTGCTCAGTCCTGTCTGACTCTTTGTGACCCCATGGACTAGTTCTCCAGGCCAGAATACTGAAGTGGGTAGCTTTTTTCCTTCTCCAGCAGATCTTCCCTCTGAGGAATCGAGGGTCTCCTGCATTGCAGGCAGATTCTTTACCAACTGAGCTATCAGGGAAGTCCCATTTAAATGAATGCATATCCATGTGTACTGAAGTTCAAGAATGAATTTAGTGAGGAAGTTGAGGGGAGCAGAGTGAAAGACTATGACCCATTTCTCTCTGCACCTGCTTCTTTTTGACTCAAGGCCTTTCTTTTCTTGTTTTCCACATCAAAATCTTGCTTTTGACCAAGTCATTTATCATAACTGTACAATTAAATTATCTATGAATATTTTTTAAACTGAAGCAAAATGTGTCCTCCATGTTCCCTTGTGACTGAGATTAAACAATAACTTTACTTTTGTGAGAAAAAACCCTACAGCTGAAGAGGGAAAGTTTTTATTTAATCACCTCATTTTGTCAAAAATATTTCACAGATCCATATGATTATATTGCAATATGGGTGTAAACACGTCTTGGAGTGTGTGCTTTGGGAGTAATAAATGAATGTGGTAGTGGTTTGTCGCTAAGTCTGATACGACTCTTTGAAATCCTATGGACTGTAGCCTGCCAGGTTCCTCTGTCCATGGGATTTCCTACAGCAATTGGAGAAGATTGCATTTACTCCTCCAGGGGATCTTCCTGACCCAGGGATTTTAAGCCTGCATCTCCTGCTTGGCAGGCGGATTCTTTACCACTGAGCCACCTGGGAAACCTCAATGAATGAATACCTGACACTAAACAAAAGGCAGTGAATCCATGTCTGAAGCTTTTTGACTATGAGCGATACCATCTTTGCTGGGAATCATCAGCATCTGTGCAGGGGACACCTCAGCAGGAGGCATGGAGATCTCAGATTCTGAGACAGCAGTCCAACAGTGAGCACATACCCAAGCAGGACCCCATGTCTACCCACTGGAAACATGACAGATTCCCTGGACTGCATAAGCCCCCTGGATTCTTGGGTTCTTCAGCAGTTCTGAAGGGAGCCAAGAGAACCAAAGGCAGGTATTTGACTAACGTGAGCTGGTTTTAATTTAGGGAAAAGATTAAAACTGAACTGTTGATGTTCTTCAAAACAATAATTGTTATAGATGGATAAGTTCAGTTCAGTTCAGTCGCTCAGTCGTGTCCGACTCTTTGCAACCCCGTGAACCGCACGCAGCATGCCAAGCCTCCCTGTCTATCACCAACTCCCGGAGTCTACCAAACCCATGTCCATTGTGTCGGTGATGCCATCCAACCATCTCATCCTCTGTCATTCCCTTCTCCTCCTGCCCTCAATCTTTCCCAGCATCAGAGTCTTTTCAAATGAGTCAGCTCTTCGCATCAGGTGGCCAAAGTATTGGAGTTTCAGCTTCAACATCAGTCCCTCCAATAAACACCCAGGACTGATCTCCTTCAGAATGGACTGGTTGGATCTCCTTGCAGTCCAAGGGACTCTCAACAGTCCTATCTAACACCACAGTTCAAAAGCATCAATTTTTCAGCACTCAGCTTTCTTTATAGTGCAACTCTCACATCCATACATGACTACTGAAAAAACCATAGCCTTAAGTAGATAGATACATAAGACCATATACAGTTTCCATTAGATTCAGTTTAACTTTCTCAACAAATCCTGCTATTAATATCTTTGTAAGTTCCTCAAGGATAAAAATGACCCAAATAAAAAGACAACATGAGAAAGTAAGAATAAAATGCGACTTACGAAGCAAGTTGGGTATTATTAACCAGGTATTCCAATGGATAACTACAGCTAAATTTGTAAAGAAGCCCAGGTAGATAGCTGATGATTGTTGGTGGGTCTGGAGTATCAATATATCCTGATATATTTCCTATTTGTACTGAAGTTGCATTTCCATAAGCACTGACTCCAGGAACTGTGGATACCTGTTAGAATTGTAGGTCAAGCTCAGTGATTAAATAGTTACTCATAAATCTAGGCATTTCATATGCAAAATAAAACATTAGATCAGATCATTTCTAGGGTCTGTTGCAACTATAACATGACATAATTTTGAAATTATACACACATAATTCTAAATTATGTGATCATATGTCTTTTTTTCCCTCATTAAGAGGGTGATTTAATTTTTTAAATTAATTTTTATTGAAGTATAGTTGATTTACAATGTTAGTTTACAATGTGTTAGTTTCTGTGATATAGCAAAGTGACTCAATTATACATGTATTTACTCTTTTTAAAATGTTATTCCCATGTAGATCATTACAGAGTATTGAGTAGAGTTACCTGTGCTATACAGTAGACTCTTATTAGTTATCTATCTTATATATAGTAGTATTCATATGTCTCCCAATTTTTCCCTCCCCTACCACTTTCCCCCTTGGTAGCTATAAGTTTATTTTCTATATCTGTAACTCTATTTCTGTTTTGTACATAAGTTCATTTGTAACATTTTTTTAGATTCAACATATAAGCAGTATCATATTTGTCGACTCATATGTTTCTTTTAAATAAATAAAGCTTCATATTACCAGAGATGGTTTACTCACATTTCATAAATAAGAAAGGAGAGAAACTGTATGTTAATTGTTGTGCAAGAGCAAGTAATTTGAAAATACTCATGGGTAAAGCCAAATTTCATGGCCTGGACTAAAAGCCCCCTGTTAATATGATCTTGTTTTCAATGTTAGCTTCATATCTCCAGACTCCCATTCTTGGTTAGTAATGCCCCAGCACCAAGACTCTTGTTGCTCTGGCATTTGTGCATACTCCTGCCTCCTCTCTGGCCCTCTTCACCACAGCATATCCTACTTCTCCCCTGGATCTCATCTTCCTTGGGAACTTCTCCCGACCCCCCATACTTTCTGTCTCACAGAAGGAGTCATAGTGCATGAGTGGTCTGATTCAGCACACCTCCATCCATAATAAGAGCTCTTTGCAGGCAGGGGACCCTCTAGGTTTTATTTGCCTTTGTCCCTTCAGCATAGCTCAGTGACACCAGCATCCTGGTACCCCTGCGATAAATTTTAAACAAATGAATGAAGGTCACAAATTTTCTGATGGTCGATCTCCTTAGGGTCTTCCTCTGGTACATGGAGATTCTCATCTTTCAGGGCAATAGTTCACAGGGATGTTGCAGAGGGATCATAAACTCCTAGAATTTATATAAAAATATTGTCCATATGTATATTCTCTTGGGACTAATTAGTTTTCACTGGATTCTCCAATTCCACTAAAATTTAATAACCACCATTTAAGGAATTGTTAATTTTTTTTAACTTAACACAAATGATTTTATTCTTGTTGTTCAGTTGCTAAGTCATGTCCAACTCTTTGCTACCCCATGGCTGCAGCACACCAGGTTTCCCTGTCCTTCGCTGTCTCCCGGAGTTTGCTCAAATTCATGTCCATTGAGTTGTTGATGCTATCTAAGCGTTTCATCCTCTGCCATTTATTTTATTACATGTTAATATCTTAATTAAAAAATTAATATAAAATTCAAACATTTAAATTGCAATTCTGAATCTGAAATATCTAGAATAAGTCAAAGAAGGAAGACTTTAAAAAATTGAGGCCTTAAATTATGTTACCATAGTTATAGATGTTTTTCAAGTCTATAACTAGATGAAGGTTTTTCTGATGAAATTTTGTTTGGGTGAAGTTGATATCATACATGTTACTGGGAAGCACTAGGCTCACCGTTGGGCTTCCTTGTAGCTCAGATGATAAAGAATCCACCTGCAATGCAAGAGACCCTGGTTCGATTCCTGGGTCAGGAAGATCCTCTGGAGAAGGGATAGACTACCCACTCCAGTATTCTTAGGCTTCCCTGGTGGCTCAGCTGGCAAAGAATCCAACTGCAATGTGGGAGACCTGGGTTGGGAAGATCCCCTGGAAGAGAGCATGGCAACTCATTCCAGTATTCTTGCCTGGAGAATCACCATGGACAGAGGAGCCTGGCAAGCTACAGTCCTTGGGGTTGCAAAGAGTCAGACATGACTGAGAGACTAAGCATAGCACAGCACAGACTCACAGTCACACATTTTAACCTGGAGGTCAAGGATTTTGCATGGATTCTGTCTCTGATGATAGTACCAATATCTTAGAACACTCAGATGGCAACAACATACAGGAATGACTGCCTATTTGACTTCCTAGATGGCACTGGTAGTAAAGAATCTATCTGCCAATGCAGGGACATAAAAGACATCAGTTTGATCCCTGGGTTGGGCAGATCCCTGGAGAAGGAAATGATAATTCACTCTGGTATTCTTGCCTGGAAAATTCCATAGGCACAGGAGCCTGGCAGCCTAAAGTCCAAGGGGCTGCAAAGAGTCGGACATGACTAAGTGACTCAGCACTAAGGTTATTATTGCCCAGGCTCTCTGCTCTCATGTGTGAATTACCAAGTAGAGGGTCACCTGAATACTTCTTTTATCAACAGTGACTACTAGCAGTATGTTTGTCAAAATTCAGACTCTCCAGTGAAACAAACTTTATATGGACCTATGATCATTAAACTCTGAGGATTTTTAAATCATGGTAACATGTTATTTGAGTTAATAAGTAACTAATTCAAATAATTAACTCAGCACAGGCTATGTAATATGGCAGTAACAATTCAATCCTTGTATCTTAGTATATTAACACAACAAAAGTTCACCTTTTGTTTATGCTACATGTCCAATACAGTTTGGTAAAGGGGGTTCCATTCCAAGTGTTTACACAGTGTTTTTGCCTAAGACTGGGTCTACTTCCCTGTAGCACTGCCATCTCAGCATGTTGCTTCTAGTACTGCTAAGACAGAAAACGCCAGAGCTAGTGGGTCATGTAGAGGGTTTTTGCTGTGTACATGTCAAGTCCAATAAGAGTCTACAGGACTGAACCAGTTACAAAGCCCTCACTAACTGCAAAGGGGCTGGGAAGGGTAGCCTTCCCTGTGCTCATGAAGAACTAACAATTCTGACATCAATAATGTTCTTGGTTGTCATAATACCGTTGAACTTCTCCCCCCATGTTAAATACAATATAACGATCAATTAGTATTCTAGCGGCTATTATGGAGACCTGTAACATTTAATTTTCAACAAGAGAATACACTTTATACATGGACCTAAGAGCACATGGGCAAAGCTGAAGCAATTATCTAGCTGATTCATGAAGAGAACCAGAACCCTTATGAAAAAACATTTTGATTCTAATCCATATGATTTAGTAGTCTACTTAATTTTTCCCATATAGAACTGTCCTTGAAGCAGATACAAAAGCGGGTGATATCTAAGACAAAAATATAAACTAAGTAAATCTTCCTCTCTACACATTGCCTGCCTGACTGGCTAGCTAAACATGCAAATTCTATCTGTGAAAAAAAATATGTGTGTGTACACACATACATGTACTTTACAGTTTTTATACCAGACTTCTTCAGTTTAAAAAAAAAATGATACATACACACACACACACACACACACACACGGATGCTTTGCCTGGCATTTCTCTGGAACTGTTCTCTTTTTTTGGCAACAGGGAGCAGGATAAGACTGAAATGGAGAAGCAGAGTCCTTGAGAAGAGGGGCTGTGCTGCTTCTCTCCACTTGAGCTCCCTCCCTTCTTCCCTACTTCCCTCTCTCCCTTCCTTTCCTCCTCTCTCCCTCCCTCCCTCCACAAGGAAGCTTGGATGTATAATAATCAACCTGCATCACTTCCCCTCACTCTCCCTTAGGCCTACTTCATAACCTCTCTGCATAAAACCGAGAGAGATGAATAAACGTTTTTAATAAAAAGAGTCAACAATACTCAAGCTGTATATTTGGAAACAGTCATGGGTACAATATTCTAACTGCCCTCTGAGAAAAGATAAAGAAGATTCAAAGAAATCTTTTTCCTGTCTCCTATCTCCCATCAAGTCTTAAAAGCCCTGCCCTTAGAATAATCAAGCTTTCCCCCTTAGTCGCAGACAATAACTTATCAAGAGGAAAAGCCAATCTCTCCTTCTCTACTGGCCTAAGTGGACATGTTCAATGAATCTTCTTTTTGTCTTTGCTAGGATTAACCCATAAGACTATATTTAAACAAGCAAAAGGAAAATCTGTTTTAAACAAATTTTAGCCTAACACCTCCACCAAATCACAATTATCTTTTACTTCAATTAATTTTTAATTCCAAGGAGAGTGAATGCCTGTTATAATTCTATTTTTGGTATTCAATACATGAATAAATAAATACATAGTGTAGATAAGTGGTTCTCATTCAAGGTAGAAATATCTGAAGTGATGTTTTAATTTTCACAATGACTGGATGGAGCATGTTGCAGGGATTTCATGGGTAAGATTTGGTATGATAAGCATTTTTAAATTCAAAGGATAGATCCACAGTATGAAGAAACTCATGCTGGAAATGCTAACAGCCCTCTTTTGCAAAACAGTGGTGTGGATCATTCAGTGGTAAACAGGATACCTAGAAGATTCTAAGTTTCTCATTAGATATTCCATCTTTCTTCCTGAACAAGGTCACTAAGAAATAATAGGCCAAGTGATTCATTGCCAAACTCACTGGAATATAAAAGATACTTCCATAAAAAGCATGAGGAACACAGCTAATGAAAAACTGTAGAGAAATACTCCCCAGTGTCACTCATACAAAATAATGCTGGTTAGAGTAGCACAGTTAATCTCAGGCCCTTCAACCACCAGCTACAATGAACAGAACCAGTACTGGAAAATGAAATCATACATTTGGGATCAGAAGCCCCAAACAGGCAAAGGAAAGTAGTTTGTTCAGTTTTATTGGGGTTTTATTCTTAAAAGATAGATTGGGTTTCTGATTATTTCATGATATGGGGAGTTTTGTTTTTGTTTTTTTAGTTATGATCCCCAAACGTAGCACATAGTTTCACTCTAATCTTACCACTAAATTGTTTCCACAGCCCTCCAAGGTGCTGAGGTTGATGATGAAAATGACCACAGCAGGAAAGGTGTTGTTATTGATGAACCCCCTGCAGTGGGAATCCCCATGCCTTCCGTTCAGTGCCAGATCTGCTTCAGAATAGCCGGAGAAAAGAACTGTGCAAAAATTAATCTTCATTGTAATGGCCTGGACCCCACAGTAGACATTGATGTCTCTTTCAGCTGAAATAAAAAATATAAAAAACAAACATATCACAAAAGCATAGCACAGGGTCCAAGAATAACTTTAACATCCTCTGAGGTATTTTCATACCCTCTGTCTGTTTAACTGGCTCGTATACTTGAACACACCATAATCCAATGTGAAAGTATTAAGAAAAATGCTCAGTAAAAGCAGTCGTTGACTTTGTTATTTCCAGAGAGATCTTCGAGTGTAGATATATTTCATCTCTGTTTCCTTGTGCTTGGTATACTGTGGATGTGCATTAAATGTTGGTCAAGTGGTGTAAAATGATTGTTGGAGAATTGAGTGGAAAAAATTACGTCATGACGAAATTCAGAAGAAAGTAACTGAATTATTTAGAACACATGTCTAGGTAGTGAGACTCATTACAAATGATGCATTTTCCCAAGTGTAAGGAAGAAATCTATCCTAAGCCAAATTGTTGAGCACCTTGGTGTTTTGTAACCCATATTATCCAGGATATAGAAACAGAAGCCATCCATCCAGATTGTTTTATTTTACTAAGCTATGCTAGAGAAGAAGAAAATGAAAACCAATCTATTGATATTTCATTCAGAAATGCATAATCAACCCTAAAAAAAAATTTCCAGTGACTATGACTGAATAAAAGCAATGAACTCAGCATTAAAATGTAAGACAAATTTGCAATTCTCCATGATTCCATGAGTTATCAGTGATGGGATCCATTCCAGGTCTATAGGGTGAGCAGGCATGCCTACACACACACACACACACATGCACACATGTATGTGCACACATTTTCATATATTTATTTAGTTATTTTTCTACATGTAATGAAGAAAATATATGTAAAAAATCGAATTCAATTGCTGCTAGGTAATTTTGCAGTGGCAGAAGCTCTTATTTTATTGGTTTTGGTAACAGTTACAGGTTGAATTACTTCCCTCCCTTCAGGGAAAAAAAGAAAAAGATACATTGACTCTTACCCACAGTACCTCAAAATGTGACCTTATGTGGAAATAGGCTTATTGAAGTTGTAATTAGTTTAGATGAGTTCATACTGGATAGGATGGGTTTAATTCAATATGATTGGTGTTATCATTTGAAGAGACAGAATTCATACTGGATAGGATGGGTTTAATTCAATATGACTGGTGTTATCATTTGAAGAGACAGAGGCACAGGAAGAATGCCAGGTGAAGACAAAGAACTGCAGTGATGCACCTAAAAGCCCAAGGATCAGCAAAGACCACCAGCAAACCACCAGGAAGATGCCAAGAAGAATTCTGTTCAGAGTCTGAGGGCGCTTAGCCCTACTAACACCTTGATTTTGAGTTTTGGCCTCTGGAATTGCAAAATGATAAATTTCTGTTGTTTCAAGTCACTCTCTTGTGGCACTTTGTTACAGCAGACTTAGTAACCTTATCACTCTTTACCACTCTTGCTATTACCACTGGGATAAAGAATCTGAAACATACAACTGGTTTTCAAAATGTGAAATAAAAAACAAAATTGGATTAGGTTATTTGGAGCAATCACCTTAATTGTTCCCAAAAGGTAAAACAAGCAAAATAAAATATTTTTGGCTAATGATCTAAGTAATATGTAAATCCCATTCATGATTTTTTAGCATAAAGTAAATTTTCTTAAATATATCAGTTCTCACCTCAGGGTAAAAATGTTCAATGGCGTTTCTTTGGAGTGCTTATTCTCCATACTGGTTTTTGTTGGTAAAGTGAGTCATATTTTGAGGACATGAATAAATCAAAATGGAAATTTCTATGTTTGATTATGATTTTAAACTCAATACAAAAAATTTAAAATATTTTCATAGTGAAAGAAAGATGGAAAATCTTTTTTATGGCCAAAAGGCAAATATTAGACTAGTTCTTATGGAAAACTCCAAGCAACATTCCCTTTGTAGGTGGAAAATAAAATGAATTCATTGTGAAGTTATACTGTGCCAAGATAGAGTATAATAAATACCATTTAAAATTCAGAGAATATATCTATTAGCTTTCAAAGACAGTAGCTGTTCAAATGCAACTATAATTTTTAAATGATGCTCTTATTAAAATAATGAGTTTTTTTAAACAAATGTTTAAGTGTTTCAAACATTTAAGCTTCAAATTACCTCTTAAATCTGTTGGTTTTTCTCCATCTTCATGCTGTTCCTTTGCACATGTAACCATTATCTTTTCTCTTAGAATATTACATTAACTTCCTAACTGGTTCCTTTAATTCTGCTCTTAATGCCCTCTGTTTAGTATAACTGTTAAATGTGAATCTAATCATTTTATTTCTTTGTGCAGATTTTCAACAGCTATTCATTTCATTCCAGCCAAAAGTTCAAATCTTGAACCAGTTCCTCAAGATTCTCTGTGGCCCACCACCTACCTACCTCTGCATTCTCATCTCCTCTCTATTATCCCCCTCGGTCTCTACAACCACTTCATTGAACTTTTTTCAGTTTTTTAAATGTATCTAAGTGACAGAAGCCAGAATAGTGGTTACCTATGGGGGAAAACTGTCTAGAATAGGGGAAAGTGAAAGTGAAGTCTCTCAGTCGTGTCTGACTCTTTGCGACCCCATGGACTGTAGCCTACCAGGCTCCTCTGTACATGGGATTTTCCAAGCAATAGAACTGGAGTGGATTGCTAGTTCCTTCTCCAGAGGATCTTTTCAACCCAAGAATTGAACCCGGGTCTCCCACATTGTAGACAGAAGCTTTACCATCTGAGCCACCAGGGAAGTCCTTAAATGAAAGTGAAAGTTGCTCTATCATGTCCAACTCTTTGTGACCCCATGGACAGTAGTCCTCCTGGCTCCTCTGTCCGTGGGAATTCTCCAGGCAAGAATACTGAAATGGGTTGCTATGCCCTCCTCAGGGGATCTTCCCAACCTAGGGATTGAACCCAGGTCTCCCACATTGCAGGCAGATTCTTTACCCTCTGAGCCATGAAGGAAGCTAGAATAGGGGAAATAAAGAAAATTTGGAGGGTGATAAAATTATTCTCTGTCTTAATGTGAGTGTTGATAATGAGTATAAACATATGGAGAAATTTTAAGCCACACCCTTAAAATTGGTATATGTTATTTTAGATGTTCTTCCTCAATAAAATACTGTGAGCACTTTAAAAAGCCTAATAAAGCTTACATAAGGCCTTTAAATGGTCTTCTTCACCTCCATAGATGCTTCTCTTAACCCCAGTCCTTGTCTGAGAAACTCTTACTCATCCCTCAGGTCTCAAATTTCATTGTCTCATTCCCAAACACTTTGCTGATCCCAAACCTAAACTATGCTACTCTGTTCCTATACTATCATATTAACTTTGAATTACATATGCATTTGCATAATTGTTTTCTCAATAAATTGAAAGTCCCAGAGAGCACGACACTAAGATATTCAATGATGTACTCCAGTGAGTAAATTGCCAATATCCACTGGATCATCTAAAAAGCCAGAGAGTTCCAGAAAAACATCTATTTCTGCTTTATTGACTATGCCAAAGCCTTTGACTGTGTGGATCACAACAAACTGTGGAAAATTCTTAAAGAGATTGGAATACCAGACCACCTGACCTGCCTCCTGAGAAACCTGTATGCAGGTCAGGAAGCAACAGTTAGAACTGGACATGGAACAATAGACTGGTTCCAAATTGGGAAAGGAGAACGTCAAAGCTATATATTGTCACTCTGCTTATTTATTTAACTTACATGCAGAGTACGTCATGAGAAATGCTGGGCTGGATGAAGCACAAGCTAGAATCAAGACTGCCATGAAAAATATCAATAACCTCAGATATGCAGATGACACCACTCTTATGGCAGAAAGTGAAGAAGAACTAAAGAGCCTCTTGATGAAAGTGAAAGGGGAGAGTGAAAAAGCTGGCTTAAAATGCCACATTCAGAAAACTAAAATCATGGCATCTGGTCCCATCACTTCATGGCAAATAGTTGGGGAAGTAATGGAAACAGTGACAGACCTTATTTTCAGGGGCTCCAAAATCACTGCAGATGGTGACTCTAGCCATGAAATTAAAAGGTGCTGGTTCCTTGGAAGAAAAGTTACGATCAACCTAAACAGCATATTAAAAAGCAGAGACATTACTTTGCCAACAAAGGTCCATCTAGTCAAAGTTATGGTTTTTCCAGTAGTCATGTATGGATATGAGAGTTGGACTCCAAAGAAAGCTGAGCACTGAAGAATTGATGCTTTTGAACTATGGTGTTGGAGAAGACTCTTGAGAGTCCCTTGGACTGCAAGGAGATCCAACCAGTCCATCCTAAAGGAAATCAGTCCTGGGTGTTCACTGGAGGAGCTGATGTTGAAGCTGAAACTCCAATAATTTGGCCACTTGATGAGAAGAACTGACTCATTTGAAAAGACCCTGATGCTGGGAAAGATTGAGGGCAGGAGGAGAAGGGGACGACAGAGGATGAGATGACTGGATGGCATCACCGACTCAATGTACATGAGTTTGAATAAACTGCAGTAGTTGATGACGGACAGGGAGGCCTGGCATGCTGCAGTCCATGCAGTTGCAAAGAGTCAGACACAACTGAGCCACTGAACTGAACTGAATAGAACTGATTGTCCAAAGGATTGTTTCAGTTCTTGCCGGGGATTGGACAATAAAAAGGCTAAAAAAATTTGTTGTTGAGAGCAACTGTTAACAACTGAAAAAAATGTCCTACTTTTGGCAGAAGTGACCGTGAAGTAGCATTTTTTTCTTCCCTCAAAGCCCCACAAATGGAAAAGGAGTGCTGAATAGATGTCTTTACTATATACAACCAGGGAAGAATGTGTTTTGCTGAAGAGTGACAAGTCTTTAGAAAGCTAGATTAGGATGGATTTGAACAGGTCCCTTTCTTAAAATGTAAAGTCTTTAGTTTGTTATCACTTCTCCAAGTGGGATCATCTTGTAGCAAATTCAGTTCCATTGCACGGGTTAGTTTCCAGTTATAAAACAGAAAAGAAAAGAGAGCACAAAGTCTGGACAAAGCAATCATTGCCGTTGTTAAGCTAGCATAGGCATCAGTTAATTCCTCTCGAACAAAGGTGAAGAAGATAAAATCTTCATTGGTTTAAGTTAAGGGAATGATATCTCTCTTGTAACATATTTAATGGTATCTATTCACTTCCATACATTTATGATATTCCAAATAAGGCAGTGATACTCACTCTCTATTTCCCTAGGCATAAATAGAGTTCTCAGTGCATGCTATCAGTTCAGTTCAGTTTAGCCACTCAGTCGTGTCAGACTCTTTGCAACCCCATGAATTGCAGCACGCCAGGACTCCATGTCCATCACCAACTCCTGGACTTCACTCAGACTCACGTCCATCGAGTCACTGATGCCATCGAGCCATCTCATCCTCTGTCGTCCCCTTCTCGTCCCGCCCCCAATCCCTCCCAGCATCAGAGTCTTTTCCAATGCGTCAACTCTTCGCATGAGGTGGCCAAAGTACTGGAGTTTCAGCTTTAGCATCATTCTTTCCAAAGAACACCCAGGACCACTTTAGAATGGACTGGTTGGATCTCCTTGCAGTCCAAGGGATTCTCAAGAGTCTTCTCCAACACCACAGTTCAAAAGCATCAATTCTTCGGCACTCAGCTTTCTTCACAGTCCAACTCTCACATCCATACATGACCACAGGAAAAACCATAGCCTTGACTAGACAGACATTTGTTGGCAAAGTAACGTCTCTGCTTTTGAATATGCTATCTAGGTTGGTCATAACTTTTCTTCCAAGGAGTAAGCGTCTTTTAATTTCATGGCTGCAGTCACAATCTGCAGTGATTTTGGAGCCCCCAAAAATAAAGTCTGACACTGTTTCCACTGTTTCTCCATCTATTTGCCATGAAGTGATGGGACCAGATGCCATGATCTTAGGGTTCTGAATGTTGAGCTTTAAGCCAACTTTTTCACTCTCCTCTTTCACTTTCATCAAGAGGTTTTTTAGCTCCTCTTCACTTTCTGTCATAAGGGTGGTGTCATCTGCATATCTGAGGTTATTGATATTTCTCCCGGCAATTTTGATTCTAGCTTCTGCTTCTACCAGCCCAGCATTTCTCATGATGTACTCTGCACATAAATTAAATAAGCAGGGTGACAATATGCAGCCTTGACGTACTCCTTTTCCTATTTGGAACCAGTCTGTTCCATATCCAGTTCTAACTGTTGCTTTCTTACCTGTATATAGTTGTTGACAATTTGATTTCATACTTAAGTAGATATTTTGCTACCTTACAGAGATTATTTTGCATGGGAAGGTTTCCTGTGATCTTGCTTGTGTGCTTGCTACTTGATCTCATTCCCCACCATTTACTTCTTTGCTTTTTAAAGTCAAAGGAAAATGCAATCATCCAGTTCCTAACTAGCCTGAGCATGTTTACTTCACATTTGTGTCCTGATTCATGCTGTCCCCTTTGTGCTGTTTTCCACTCCTTTATGTTGTTAACTCCTACCGATACTTCGAAATTCAGCTCAGTGCCATCTTCCCCAGGAAACTGTTCCTTATCAGCTGGTGTGGGCGAGGCTCTCTTTCTATCCCACTCCACTATCTGCCCAATCATTCTGTAAATGTGCACCATACTTATCTCCCATTATTGACTGTGATCTCATTGAGAAAAAGGACCACTACCTTGTAATCCTTAGAGCAGTCTATTGCTTCATAATTTATATGAGTTCAGTTCAGTTCAGTTCAATCACTCAGTTGTGTCCAAGTATTGCAACCCCATGGACTGCAGCACACCAGGCCTCCCTCCAATATTTAGAGAATAGTAAAGAGTAAGAATTATAAACTTGATAATCATCAATACACAGTATATCAATTAATAATAGATGAAATATTCATTGATAGCACTCAGGTAAGAGAAGTGGGCTGAGAACAGAAAAGTAATTTCTAAGGTGTCCTTTTATAAGACTTCATTTTTCCAGTGATTTGTAATCATTCTCTCCTGCCCTATTCCACATTACCCTATGGGTCTACAAAGTTACATCCATTATTCCTGAGAGTGGATATTTACTTCTCCACTAGATTATGAAATAATTGAATGCTGTGGGTTTTGCCAGAGTGCCCAACAAATACTCAAGAAGTGTCTATTAAAATATGTTTAATTAAACTCTTTGACAAACTGCATTCACAGTGTCTAACTTTTTAATATCAACTTTCAAGATTCACAAAGAAAATATGTACATAATGATATGGGCTCATCTTGACTGTTCATCCAGAACTCGTATATCCTATCCTTTCTCTGCCAACTGCCTGAGATTCAGAGTTTAAAATGAACATCAAAATTCTCTACATCAGATATTTTCTAATTCAATATTTTAAATAATATGAAATTAATGAATTTTTGCTATTTGTTTAGGTATTTAGCCTTTTTAAGTGTATTAGTCTAGCAATTAATTATCTTGCTTTATTATTAATAATTCATCTTAAAAATCACTTCCCCTTAGTAGCAATAGATTTGGTAATCCCTCTTGTCATTAACAGTAAGCAAGTATGTGGCACCCAGTTGGGGTTAGCATAAATACTGTGGTTATGTAACAACACAAATCTGGCAAGACATCTTGAGTACCATGCTCCAAACAGCACTTCTTATGAATATGCATTACAGAGAATCTTATTAAAATGCAGATTCTGATTCAGTAGATCTGGGATGAGGCCTCATTTTTGCATTTCTCACAAGTTCCCATGTGATGCCAGTGTTGTAAGTGAAGGGGAGAAGAATTTGCCACCTCAAAATATGCCTCCTGGGCAGAAGGACTATCTTAAGTTGATTAGTTTTAAGGAACAGCATACATAAGAGAATATCCAAAAAGAGTGGAAGATACTCTTCTCAAAGAGACATTTACATTTACAAGGGAACTTTCCATTTGTGTGTCTCCCTATCCCTACCAGGAAGGAAGAGTAGAACAACTAGATCTTCAGAAAGTCTTAAAAATGGAGGCTACTGATCTCAGTCTGCTGTGCTTTGCTTGATAACCTCCCATAGCCAGCTTCCCCAACATTCTTTTATCTTTAACTGGAGATAGTATTTAAAGAGGTGACTTGGGCCATTTCAGGGAGTTACTCAGTTTTTCTAAGTATCACCCATGAATACAGGAGGTTTTGTTGTTCAGTTGCCCAGTCGTATCCACTCTTTGAGACCTCATGGACTGCAGCACACCAGGCCTCCCTGACCCTCACCATCTCCTGGAGTTTGCCCAAGTTCACGTTCATTGCATCAGTGATGCCATCCAGCCATCTTGTTCTCTGATGCCCTCTTCTCCTGCCCTCAATCTTTCCCAGCATCAGGGACTTTTCCAATGAGTTGGCTGTTTGCATCAGATGACCAAAATACTGGAGCTTCAGCATCAGTCCTTTCAGGGAATATTCAGGGTTGATTGACTGGTTTGATCTCCATGCTGTCCAAGGGACTTTGAGGAGTCTTCTCCAGCACCACAGTTCAGAGGCATCAATTCTTTGGCATTCTGCCTTCTTTACGGTCCAACTCTCCCAACCATACGTGACCACTGGGAAGACCATAGCCTTGTCTACACAGACCTTTTTCAGCAGAGTAATGTCTCTGCTTTTCAACACAGTGCCTAGGTTTGTCAACCCTTTCCTGACAAGAAGCAATCATTTTCTGATTTCATGGATGCAGTCACCATCCACAGTGACTTTGGAGCCCAAAAAGATTAACAGGTTATGAAACTTTTGTTTGTTTTTCTTCTGTTAATCTCTCTTTTATTATAGGGGCCCTCAGCTAAGGACTTAGAAGGGTAAAGGGAAAATTATTTTTTCTCCCCTACACAATACATTTTGATTAGGCAGAAGAAAATCCTTAGATGGTTTCCATCTGGTGAGATTAAGCACTCCCACCAAATTGTAAGATTTATATGCTTATAAATGGGAGAGATTTAAATGGAAAAGGAACAGGAAAGAGAGAGACCTGAATAATGAAGGGGATGGGTGTGTGTCTCATTTACTTTCTTTCTGAGGAACTAACTAGTTTGAATTAAAATGAAAGAGCACTTGTGAAAGGCTTTGTGAGACTGAGCCCAAATAGGTCTACTTTAGTGCTCAGGTGGCCATGTGAGAAATAAAATTAGAAATAGAACCTTTTTCTCCTACATTACTCTACCCCACTCCACAATCCATAGCAGTTTAGTAACCAGAAGAGAAGGACATTCACTTCAAATGGAAACTATGCCCTAAACAGTTTGAAACAATTAAAGAAGACATGGGTGAGGCTGGGTGAATCTATTGTGAGCAGACAAGGGCTCTGTGCACTTCTGATGCGGGTGTTCCTGTGAATATGATTGTCCCTGTATCAGTGGGTTTTAAGGTAGCATTAGTTTAAAACTTATATGAACCAAAACCTATTCAATACAATAGGAAGAGCCTTTTCTGTATGCTGAAGAGTGCACTTTGCGAGTTCGTGGCCAGTCACTAAGTTCTGTCTGACTCTTTGCAATCCCATGGACTATAACCTGCCAGGCTCCCCTGTCCATGGGATTTCCCAAGCAAGAAGACTGTAACACGGGTTGCTGTTTCCTCCTCCAGGCAATCTTCTCAACCCAGGGATTGAATTGAAGTCTCCTGTATTGGCAGGCAGATTCATTACCATTCGTTACCACCTGGAAGTCCCATGCTGCCTTGTACTGCCATAGAAATCTCACCTGGAAATACAGGACAGTCATCCCTCAATACCCATGTGGGGTTGACTCTAGAACCATCCTTGGATATCAAAATTAAATAAAAATCCACAGATGCTCAAATCCCTTAATTAAAATAGCATGCATAGTATTTGCATATAGCCTACATGCACATCCTCCTCTATACTTTAAATCATTTTTAAATTACTTATAATACAATGTAAATTTTATGTAAATCATTGTAAATGCTATGTAAATTCTTTGTAAATATTTACTGACATGCAGCAAATTCAAGCTTTACTTTTGGAACTTCCTGGAATTTTTTTTTTTTTCCTCAATATTCTCAACCCAAGTTTCATTGAATCCACAGATGTGGACCTGTGGATACAGAGGGTCAACTCTATTTATTTCTTGTACTCCAATAGATATTCCAAAACTATGTAATCTTAGCAGATTATAAAAGTAATTTATATATTATTTCCATTTCTATCTCTATAAAATGAGATTAGTGCCATTTGACACCACATAAACTTTTAAAAAATTGCTTAGAAAACAGATGCTATTTGTGTTCTTTTAACTCATTTTTGAAAACTACTTCTCCTCCTGAGTTGTTATACAATATTGAGGTTTTGGTGCTAAAAAAGCAAGAAGTTTAAAGGGGTACTGATATTTTATCTACCCCAAATATCAGCAGTTGATGAAGATTTTAAAGTGGATTAGGAATTCAGGTTTCCTCTCTGTATTGAACAGGTACCTGGCCACCTCAATTTTCCACATCTGTTTTTCATTAGTGAAAGAAAGCTGTGGTTTGCAGGGTTGTAAGAAATGAATATACAGTCTCAGACAAACTGCAGACTCCTATTTGCACTTGCTGCTTCACATTCTTTGGAATTAGAAGAGTTCAGTCTTTTTCAAGCAGAAGAAGGAATATAGGTTTTACTTATACAAGTAGAAGAAATTAAAAAATCCATGCAGTAAAGAACTTCATTTTTAAAATAAAGAAAGGGAGGGACTCTGAATCGTTCAGTCATTGCACTTGCAAACGAATTCCTCTTCTCAACACTGCATTTTATCACTGATGATTAATCAGGATGTGATCAGCAATCACTATCTGGATCAGTTCTTCTGCCTCATCTGGTACAGTAATTGCAGTCACAGATGCAAAGTGAAAGCAGGCATTCTCTTCACAGCTTGGAGGCCAAAACACTACTACTGTGTAGGAAAGGAGGAGTGGTGGCCTTTCTTATCTACACAGAGGGCCAAAGCATATTCCCTGGAATAATTATCCCATTTTCCACTCTGGCTTTGGGCACAGAACAGTGCAATGGTCAAGCAAATTCTAACACAAAACAGGACAGCTCATTTTGATTGACTCACCCAAGAAGTCTATCAATGAAATAAGCTGATTATCTATTGTATTTCCTGTGAAATACTGGTACTCATTGAAATAGTAATCAATATTACAAGGAAAAAAAAGATTTTCTTAGTAAAGATGCTCCTGGATAAAAGCTAAATAAATTTTTCTACCATAGGATTTTTCAAATTCTTTAATACGGCAATTTCTATTGTGATTCTCCATTTACATGATGTTTTTACATTTCAGTTCAGTTCAGTTCAGTCACTCAGTCATGTCTGACTCTTTGTGACCCCATGGATTGAGCACACCAGGCCTCCCTGTCCATCATCAACTCCCGGAGTTTACTCAAACTCATGTCCATTGAGTCAGTGATGCCATCCAACCATCTCATCCTCTGTCTTCCCCTTCCCCTCCTGCCTTCAATCTTTCCCACCATCAGGATCTTTTCAAATGAGTCAGCTCTTCATATCAGGTGGCCAAAGTACTGGAGTTTCAGCTTCAGCGTCAGGCCTTCTAATGAATATTCAGGACTGATTTCCTTTAAGATGGACTGGTTGGATCTCCTTGCAGTCCAAGGGACTCTCAAGAGTCTTCTCCAACACCACTGTTAGAAAGCATCAGTTCTTCAGTGCTCAGCTTTCTTTGTAGTCCAACTCTCACATCCATACATGACTACTGGAAAAACCACAGCTTTGACTAGATGGACCTTTGTTGGCAAAGCAATGCCTCTGATTTTTAATATGCTGTCTAGGTTGATCGTAACTTTTCTTCCAAGGAGCAAGCGTCTTTTAATTTCATGGCTGCAGTCACCATCTGCAGTGATTTTGGAGCTCCAAAGAATAAAGGCTGTCACTGTTTCCATTGTTTCCCCATCTATTTGCCATGAAGTGATGGGACCAGATGCAATGATCTTAGTTTTCTGAATGGTGAGTTAAGCAAACTTTTTCACTCTCCTCTTCACTTTCATCAAGAGGCTCTTTAGTTCTTATTTGCTTCAGAACAGTGGTGTCAGCTGCATATCAGAGGTTATTGAGCAAATTTCACTTTTATTGAGATATAATTGATTGATTCAATTCCTAGGCAGGTTGATAAGAAGTCCGAGGTCCCAGAGGAGGAGAGAGGGATCTGGAATTCTCAAGGAGGAGAAAAGGACAAACATTTATTTTCTCTACATTCCTTAGTCTTAGTCACATAAAATGTTTTTTTCTTTAAACCAGAGCAGATGATTACACAATAAAACGACTCAGCTTAAACTCTGTGCTGCTGCTGCTGCTGTTGCTAAGTCACTTCAGTCGAGTACGACTCGGTGTGACCTCATAGACAGCCGCCCTCCAGGCTCCTCCATCCTTGGGATTCTCCAGGCAAGAATACTGGAGTGGCTTGCCAAGGATCATATAACAACATTGTATCCTTCTTGAGGACAGTTTCTCCTTCTTGAAAACCTTCTGACTAATCTTCTTATCCTAAAATGTATATTATGGGAGTTGGTCTGATAAAATCTTTCAACTGTTAGTTCTAAACCTGTCATCTTAAAATGTAAATTGTGAGAGTGGGTCTATTAAGATCTATACAGCCTTGAGACATTCTTTTCATTTACTATAATAACCAATTAACTCTACTTATTTAATTTATATGAAGAGTACATCATGAGAAACACTGGGCTGGAGAAAACACAAGCTGGAATCCAGGTTGCTGGGAGAAATATCAATAACCTTAGTTATGCAGATGACACCACCCTTAGGGCAGAAAGTGAAGAAGAACTAAAGAGCCTCTTGATGAAAGTGAAAGAGGAGTGAAAAAGTTGGCTTCAAGCTCAACATTCAGAAAACGAAGATCATGGCATCTGGTCCCATCACTTTATGGCAAATAGATGGGGAAACAGTGGAAACAGTGACAGACTTTATTGGGGGGAGGGGCTCCAAAATCACTTCAGATGGTGATTGAAGCCATGAAATTAAAAGATGCTTATTCCTTGGGAGAAAAGTTATGAGCAACCTAAACAGCATATTAAAAAGCAGAGACATTATTTTGTCAACAAAGGTCCACCTAGTCAAGGCTATGGTTTTTCCAGTAGTCATGTATGGATGTGAGAGTTGAACTATAAAGAAAGCTGAGTGCAGAAAAATTGATGCTTTTGAACTGTGTTGGACAAGACTCTTGAGAGTCCCTTGGACTGCAAGGAGATCCAACCAGTCCATCCTAAAGGAGATCAGTCCTGGGTGTTCATTGGAAGGACTGATGTTGAAGCTGAAACTCCAGTACTTTGACCACCTGATACGAAGAGCTGACTCATTTGAAAAGATCCTGATGTTGGGAAAGATAGAAGACAGGAGGAGAAGGGGACGACAGAGGATGAGATGGTTGGATGGCATCACCAACTCAATGGACATGAATTTGAGTAAACTCCGAGAGTTGGTGATGGACAGGGAGGCCTGGTGTGTTGTGGTTCTTGGGGTTACAAAGAGTCGGACACGATTGAGCAACTGAACTGAACTGAACTGAATAACCAATTAAAAAATTATATAGCTCCCTTGCTAAGATAGTGAGTGGGGGACTCTCTCTGTCCCTCTTTTGAAGTCTGTGTCAGAAGCTTTCTCTGTCCCTCTTCATACTTCAATAAAACTATGCTACACAAAAGCTCTTGAGTGATCAAGCCTGGTCTCTGGTCCCAAAGCTAAATCTTCTTTGGAGATCAAGAATCCAGCACCATTCACTGTAAGCTTTCCTAACTGACATACAGCACCATATAAGTTTAAGGTTTACAGCATAATGAATTGACATATTTATTGTGAAATGATTATAACAATAAATTTAAGTAATAAATTTAATATAAATTTAATGTTGAGCCATCATTCATATAGACACACACACAAAAAAAGGAAAAAATGCTTTTTTTCCCTGTAATGAGAAATTTTAGGATTTATTCTCAGCAATTTTTTATATATTTTAAATATACAACAGTGTAAACTATAATCTCATGTTTAACATTCAGTTCAGTTCAGTCACTCAGTCGTGTCCAACTCTTTGCGACCCCATGAATCACTGCACACCAGGCCTCCCTGTCCATCAGCAACTCCCAGAGTTCACCCAAACTCATGTGCATCGAGTCAGTGATGCCATCCAGCCATCGGATGTCGGTTGTCCCCTTTTCCTCCTGCCCCCAATCCCTCCCAGTATCAGAGCCTTCTCCAATGAGTCAACTCTTTGCATGAGGTGGCCAAAGTATTGGAGTTTCAGCCTCACCCTCAGTCCTTCCAATGAACATTACACCCCTAGCATTTACTTATCTTATAATGGGAAGTCTGTACCTTTTCACCACTCTTTTTCATTTTCCTATGTCCCCACTGCTGAGTCTGGTAACAAAAATCTATTCTCATTTTCTATGAGCTTTGGTTTTGCCTTTTGGATTCTACCAATGAATGAGATCATGTAGATTTGTATTTCTCTGTATTGCATTTTGCTTAATGTAATAACCTTTACAGCCCATCCATGTTATCACAAATGGCAGAATGTCCCTCCTTTTTATAGTTGAATTGTGCACATATGTGTGTGTGTGTATCTCACATCTTCATCAATTCATCTATTGATAATCATTTCAGTTGTTTCCATGTCTTGGCTATTTGTAAATAATGCTACAGTGAATATACGGGTACAGATGTCTCTTTGTCGCAATGATTATATTTCCTTCACATAATATGCACAGAAATGGAATTGCTGGATTGTATGGTAGTACTTTTTTTATTTTCTTGAGGAATCTTTATAAAAATGTTTTCCATAGGGGCTACACCAATTTACATTTCCATCAGTAGTGCCCAAGGGTTCCTGTTTTTCCTACACTCTCACCAGCATTTGTTATCTATTGTCTCTTTCATAATACTGATTATGACAAATGTAAGATGATATCTCATTGTGGTTTTGACTTGCATTTCCTTGAGGATTAGTGATATTGAGTATCTTTTCATGTGCCTGTTGGCTATCTGTACGGCTTTTCTGAAAAAAATGTCCATTCACTTATTTGCCCACTTATAATTGGATTGTTTGGTTTTCTGTAGATAGCATTTTTTAAACTTAGTGTTCAAAATTACTTTAAGCATCATGGTTTGATGAAAAGAGTTCTAGTTTTATATCTCTGACAATTGCTAGCTTCCCAGTACTAGACAAATTCTAATCCCTCAATCTCTATATTGTAAAATGAAAATTAAAAACAATTTTGTAAGTTTATTGTAAGAAATAAAAGAGAGAATTATGTAATGTGCCCAGCATTAAATATATTGTATTTACTCCTTCTTAGTGTTATTTCAAATAGAATACAAAGTGACAAGTTATATAAAACTAACATTCAGTTTCCTGTGACTCATTAGTTCCTCATAAAACAATATCAGGTCACAAAGTTTCTGGTGATATAAACCTAATCTTTTCCTTGATTGTGCCTTTATCATTAAAGACTTCTTTAGGGACTTGGAAGCTCAAGCAGACTCTTATATATACCATCTTCTAAAAGAGAGACTAGTGTACATTATTGCAGAGGCCAAAAAGACTTACCTGTATATTTCACTTTGGCAGCCAAACAATTCCTTGGTACTCGAAAAGTCAACTATGGTTTGAGTTTTATTCTTGGAAGAGCATAATTATAATGTCAGTGGGGCAAGAGTCTATTCCTTGCTACTAGTTTGGATAGCCAAGAGTTAACTACCTTTAAAATTAAATGGTGTCCCTTTAAATTTAAAATAAATTAAACCATGATAGTTCCCTTGACTCAAGGATAAATGCCATGGAAATTAAAGAAAATAGTTCTAATGTCATGAAACAGCAAAGGTCAGATAGGGTGAGATGATTACTCTCATCATTATTAACATTACTTTGCATTTAGATAGCTCCTTCCTTTGCCAGACTCATTCTCATTCTAGGCCTTTGCTTAGTATCTGAGCAGCTTGTGGAACTCTTGATGACATCAAGGGTGATCTTGATGTGGAAGAGAAGCCACAAGTCAAGAGGGAAGTGAGCAATTAACCTTCAGGCTTTATTTATTCACTCTGATCTTTTGTAAGCAATCAGCAAAAATGGGTTTAAAAACTGGGCTGCAAAAATTCTTGAAAAAAATATCCATATAACTAAAGCCTCTCTTGGGCTTTCTAATTTATCTGAATTTTAGATACTTTTTAATATAAATTTTAAATTGCAACAATATGTGTGTGTATATGCATAGTTTTGGGAAGTTTGGATACTTGTCTAAGCCCAACAGAAATAAAAGTGCAAAAATGTATAAGAACAAATGCAAATTTTAATTTTCCCTGTTGAAAATAAAGAGATCATTTATATCAGAAAACACATAAGTACTTTCTCATCTTCGTGAAATCTATATAAATTCTTTTGAAAATTAGCTTTATGACTGAGGGATGTCTTTCTCAAGGACTTGGAAACTATCTCTTAGAAATATAAACATCAAGGAAAGTAGTACCCTTATATCACAGTCTGGGAAGGCTGGGAGCCTAACTTCAGTTCGAACCTTGCATCAAATTGCAAAAGTACCTCCTTTCATAAAGATGTGAGAATTTTATTTTTTTCTCTGGATAAAGCTAATACACTAGCATGAATGGTCACCCGAATAACCAGGTAAATTTAGGATGAACTATACATGACAAATGGTGCTGTCAAGCCCTCTTACTTTAGGACAGTTATTACTTATTTTGAAAATATGCATATAATTTGTTGTCTCTGCTTGACTATGTAAAAGAGTGAGACTCCTTTCTGCCTTTGCAAACTTTCAGTGAATTGCCTGTATCAAACATCATATTCTGGTTTAATGCTAATTCAATGAGTGTTTTCATGTCTGCTATGTTAGTGGAAAGGATTTCTGGGTTGGGAGAAGATTTTGTTTTTAGTTATATTTCCTTAATACATGATTATGTTTTTGACTGGAATAATGGACTCAATAACGGAACACACTGTCAATTGTTCTCAATCATAATGCATGTGAGACTCATCTGCAGGATTTTTTAAAAAATACCCAGTACCACATTCAGAGATTCTGACACTACATGTCGGAGGTAAGGGCTTCCCTGTTGCTCAGTCAGTAAAGAATCTGCCTGCAATGCAGGAGAGCTGGGTTCAGTCCCTGGGTTGGGAAGACCCCCTGGAGGAGGCATGGCAAGCCACTCCAGTATTCTTGCTTGGAGAATCCCCATGGACAGAGGAGCCTGATGGGATGCAGTCCATGGAGTTGCAAACAGTCAGACATGACTGAGCAACTAAGCACAGCACAGCACATCTGGGGGGAAGTGATGAAGTCCAAACATAACAACTATCTCAGCTGATTTTGATGCTGGTCATCTGCAGGTGCTATTGTAGATGGAAGCTTCCACATCATTTTTAAAATTTACCACATTAACAACAAAAAAAATGGTGACTTCCCTGGTGGCTCAGATAGTAAAGCATCTGCCTACAATGCGTGAGACTGGGGTTCAGTCCCTGGGTTGGGAAGATCTCCTGCAGAAGGAAATAGCAACCCACTCCAGTATCCTTACCTGGAAAATCTCATGGACAGAGAAACCTGGTAGGCTATAGTCCATGGGGTTGCAAAGAGTCGACACAACTGAGTGACTTCACTTTCACTTTCACATGCAAAATACTTCCTTTTGCTGTCCTAGTCACTCCTTGGCTCATTGACATGTTCAATTTACCTTTACAAGTATAATAACTACAACATCAGCTATATTCTCTTTACTGAGCAATCTTCCTACATTTTGGCTTTCTTTTCCATCCATAATAGAGTAAGACTTGACTACCCTTACCAGGCCTTGGCCAGGCCTATGGCCCCTCCCTCTCTGAGGGCTTATGCCTCCCACTTCACTGAGGAGATGAACACAATTAGAACCTCTCAACTTCTCAGCCTGTATCTTTTATTTCTCTTCTTTCCTAAATCAAGTAAATAGCTACTACTTTTCCAAAGTGAACTCCTACCCACCTGTACCGTTGATCTCTTCCATATTTTCTTTCCTCATTACATGAAGTATTTCGTTGTTAGTGTTCCAGTCTCTGAATACTTTCCCTTTGCTCATGTATATACTTTGTTAGTATTTTTTTTGTTAGTATCCCCAGTCTCTGAATATTTCCCCTTTGCTGATTCATATTCTTATGTAAAAGATTAGGTGTCTCTAGTCCTCTAATCCCCAAATCCTCTTTTTTCACTTAATTGCTGGTTCAGTTTATTCTCCCTCTTTCCTTTACCACCAAAGTTATTTAAAAAGTAATGTATTTCCACACCTTTCCTTCCCCTTCTCCTGTCTCTCATTCATTGCTCACTCGCTGCACGGAGATTCAACTCTCACACAGCTCTTTTCAGTTTTCAGCCTCTCTCCTCAAACCAGGTCTGCTGGGTAGAGGCTGCCTCTCTACATTCTAAAAGTACTTCAAAGTTATTCTTTTCAAATCCAAACTTCCTTTCTAAAACATGTAAATGCCCTATGCTTTCAGTGTCAGTTAACAGTATCAACACTCAATTATTCAATTTCAAAATACCCTCTGGTCTTCTCCTTGGCTCACCTCCCAAATCAAATCAATTCTCAAGTTCTGATGTATCCACCACAAAATACTGTATCTCTTAATAGCTGCCTCCTTTTGCTGCTTCCATTGCCATTGCCTTCGTGACATTTCTCTCTGCCTCTAGCCTCTTCTAACTTGATTCTGTCTTTCACACTTTTCCCCACTGTCTACTTTCTCAAATAAAATGTGACCACATAAAATCCTTAAAAAGGTGTGTTTAAAAAGATGCAATGGCTCTTCACTGCGTACAAAATAAAGTTGAAACACTTTCATTACACAAATTACTTTTGCCCAAACAACTGAACCTAAATTTATTTATTCAAACCTCTAGCTCTAGTCAGTTCACAAGTTATATAGGAAAAGAGGAGTATGTTAAATGACACAAAGGAGTTACACTCAGCCAGATCCAAAGTGTTGGAATTCTAAGAAACAAATGACCAAGTTACAGAGATAAATGGCATTTTAGGAAAGCTAAGGCATGCTATACATTAAAACAGACTCAAGAAATGCATCAACAATGTACCAAATTGATTTAGAGGCAACTTGGCTGAAAATTGAATGATATTAAGGAATTATTATTAAGTTTATTAAACAGATAGTGTAATGATTTTTAAAGTTCTAGTCACTTATATATAATGAAACATGAATAATGAATTTATTTTAAATATTTTAGAGATGGGAGTAGTAGGAAAGACATATGAAACAAAATTTATAAATGCTGACAACTGATGAAGCTGGATGATTACTATAGGTGTGTGTTTCTGTTTTTTTTTTTTTTTTTACTAATCTCTACTTTTGAATATGTTTTAAATTTTCCATAGTGCTGCTGCTAAGTCGCTTCAGTCATGTCCAACTCTGTGTGACCCCATAGATGGCAGCCCACCAGGTTCCCCTGTCCCTGGGATTCTCCAGGCAAGAACACTGGAGTGGGTTGCCATTTCCTTCTCCAATGCATGCAAGTGAAAAGTGAAAGTGAAGTCGCTCAGTCATGTCAGACTAGTAGCGACCCCATGGACTGCAGCCTACCAGGCTCCTCTGTCCATGGGATTTTCCAGGCAAGAGTACTGGAGTGGGGTGCCATTGCCATAGTACAAAGGTTAAAAAAAAATCCTATCATTTGTGTATTCAAAATCATTAAGAACCCTGCCTGAACTTACCTTTGTAGACTTGCTTTTAGACATTCCCCATCCTGAACTACTTATTTTACTTAACCTACTAAATAGTCTCATACTAGATCTGGGCTCATGAAGATATTTCTACATATTCTTTCTTTATTCTGGAGCAAGCCAGATTACCTGTGTTCAAATAAATGAGAAATTTCACATCAACTAAATAACTACCTACTGATTGTTCTGTGTAGATATGCTGTTGCTCTGCTGAGCTCCAAGCACAGGAGCGTGTAAAACATGGCAGAATGTATTTCAGTTTGTGATATATATGCAGAAAAATAGTTTCAGATTACCTAATCCTTTTTTTGTAAATATTGAACTATGGCTCTATAACTTCAGCTGATATAGAAAGATGAATCTTAAGTGAAATCTTAAATTACCTCTAAAAAAATGCAGATTTTAACAACCTGTGGGACACACCCATCAAGATGGTCAAAGTCTCATGTCTGTCAAAATATTAATGGATTGCTGTGAAATGCACTCTGAAGCTGGCCTGTGTACTTTTGGTGACCAACATTTCATTGAAATAGTATTTTGTTTGAGTACTGTATAATATTTCACAATCATTTTCTAAGTATTCTCCCTAAATAAATCTATTAGAATATAATGGAAATTTTTAAAGTCTGAATTAATTTATGAGAAAAAATCCATCAAGTAGACAAATTTTGAATGACATTAGCCTCTCCCAATTTTATGAATCATTAGCTAATATTTTTCACATCTGTGAGCAGCCATTATAATAATATAAACTAATAAAATGAACATTTTATATGTTAATGTGGTTATAAATTACAACTTCAGAAAAATGTCTTTTGTCATTTTCCATTTGTTAACATCCACTTAATAAAGACAAATATCCCCCTCATTTTACATATGCATTTAAATGATTTTCTATTTAGACATAATCACTCTTTACAGATACAATTAGAGAAGATTGGTTTCAGACTTACCAGGAAATCTACTGTGGAGATTGGCATCACAATTGTAGCCATTGAACTGAGCAGACCCTGGAAGCACTCTAGTTGTTAGTAGCAACAGCAACCATATCTGTTCCATTGCAAAACCTAGAAAAGAGTTATTTTTCATGTGAACATCACCAGCCTTTACTCTTACTTGCTGGGAAGATTGAGGCTGATCTCAACTCACTGTTGGATAAGCAGGCCTTCTACATTCATGCAGGCATGGATGGTAGTCCTTAGAGGCCTAAGGACTATCAGAAATAATTATCAACAATAAGGCAGAGATTTTGGCTACAACATTTCAAAATTATTTTCATTCTTTGACTCCAGTTTGCTAAGTATAACAAAGCTACACTTTTGTAATAGAAGAGCTAAGATATAAATCAAAACATTTGTAAATGAAAGATTTTTTATTAAAAATAGGAAGAACTCAAACCAAGTATTTGGTAGATTAGAACAGCATAGCAAAGCAGACTGATGATGTGGAGGCAATGATACCCTTTAAAGTAGAATATCCATAGTCTGAGGGATTTAACCCCTAAGAGTCGATTTTTAGAGAATCCTCAATACTATTAATGAACAAATAATGTCAAGAAATCTTTTTTCTCAGCAAAGGAATTCCAGGACACTGATATTTCTCAAAATCGATGGTTTATACATCATTTTCTCAGGAAACAAAGGAATAAAGCAAAGGAAGAACAGAAAAATACTATGTGTGGAATAATATGGTTCCTCCAGGGACTGCTCATTAGTGGATGATATGTGATATAGAATTATGAAAACCTTGAATTCTTAGAAGAGTATAATAGAAATTGTCAATATGTGTTGAACAAATAAATATAAATTGATTTTAATACTTAAATATCAGTCAGCCTGATGTTTAAATTTTTTTCCTAAGTCTTTTACTGGCCTTATAGAGTTAAAATATCTTCTAGAAGTGCCCAGCTTGTTATAAGAGCACAGTCTGAGCATTGGGAAAAAAATTCTTTGGGGTTGGTGGTTTTGGTCTGTGAATAAAAAACAAAAAGAAAATAAAATTGTAAATAGTTTACTCAAATAATTTATTGTATGTTTAAAGATTTTGGGTTTTGGGGAATAATAATGTCTAAGCTGTTCTTAATGATCTGCCCTTAGATGACCAAGTGTAGTCTTTAACAAAAGGAAGGAAATACATCTTGCTTTTGAATCATGTTTTTAGTATAACATATTCATTATTAACAAAGTCACGTTGGTGAGGATGTGGGAAAGGAAAGCATGAGTTTCTTCCCAAAAATAAACAGAAAAAAATATTAATTCAACAAGAGCTTCCTTCTTTGTCACTGTCACATACCACTCAGACACAAACCTAATGACTTTTGGAAGAACAACCATATGCCTGATCTGGTAGGATACTCTATAACAAAAGACTCACACAAATGGCTGACCCACACCCTGGGGTCTCTTGACCACACCTATGCCTTCAGTGTCTAGCTCCTCAGGACATTTCAGATAGACTACAACAGCCTTGTACTTTTGGAGTCTACAGAAGATTGTTAGGAAAGACAGCAGCTTATGTCTGAACGGCACATCCCACCACACACACAGTGAAGTCTCCACAACTTCCTGCTCATGATGAATTCCATTAATTCCTAGAAGGCTCTGGAGACACACACTGTTGTCTATCTATAGAGGTCTCCCAGCCTGAGGGACTCAGTTAGGAATTTTCATTGGTGAGTCATTTTTATTATTCAGAAATGCTTTCTAGCTTTTATATTCTCTCACAAGAGAAAAATAATATTTATTGAGTGGATGCTATATACAAAGAAAGCAGTGTATTGCCAGATAATTTTCCTATAGTCCCTCATTCATACCCTTATAAACACTGGATGATATTGAATTTACTATTCTGAGTACTGAAAAAGAAAAATAAGTCTCAGGATACTAAAGTGACATGGAAAACAAGTGGAGGGACTAGTAATCAACTCCAGATCTTTCTGATGAGAGTTTGTTGCATAAGCTATCTAATCATCTATTATTAAATTTATTTAGTGTTATTTTGGTTGCCATTTATCATTTTTTTTTTTTTTTAGCTTTTAAAATTGTGTACCCTTTAATAGATCTTTTCATATAAAAACAAATTCTTATGTAGTGAATGCAATTTGTTTAATAGATGCATTTTATAACACGGGCATTGTGAGGAGAAAATTATTTTTTAAAATCAGAGAGGAGGGCCTCATTGTGGAAGAATTGAGAATTATTCAGTTCAGTTCAGTTCAGTCGCTCAGTCATTTCTGACTCTTTGCGACCCCATGAATCGCAGCACGCTAAACTGGACACTTCTATGTTTACCAAATGGTTAAGAAATACATGTTACTTGACACAGCCCACTAACAGCAGTTTAGTAAAGCCTTTGCTTTACAACTTTAGGTCAGATCTGAGGTTGTCTAAAAGATGTAGCCCTACACTTAACAAGACTTATAGCCTGTCATAGATATTAAAACTCTTAATAAGTACTTTTTTGAAGAGTAGAAGGTAGAGGTAGAAGGCAGCTTGCTTTAACAGAAAACCCATTGATTTTTATTTTAGCAGATACAGATTCAAGTCCTCCCTCAGGCATCCTCTATATGTAACATTTCAAAATCAAGATGATGATCATAAGACTTTATAAACTACAAACACAAAAGGGACATAGTGAGAGAGTTAATTCTTAGGTATGTTGATAAGGAGTCTGGGGTCCTCAGGAGGAAAGGGCCTAGGGCTCTGGAGCAGGAGAAAAGGACAAACTATTTTTCTACATTGTTTTGTCTTAGTCACATAAGACATAAGTTATTTTCTTTAAGCCCAGAGATAATGATTACACAACAAAACAACTCATATTGCTCAAGGGTATGTTTTCCCTTAAGCTCTGTACTAATTATATAAGAACAATGTATCTTGCTTAAGGACATCTTTCTCCTTAAGACTAACCTTCTGACTAATTCTGTTATTTTCTGTGGGAGTGGGTCTGGTAAGACCTTTCTATTGCTAGTTCTAATCTTGTTAATTTAAAACGTATGTTGTGGGAGTGGGTCTGGTAAAAGTATGTACGCCTTGACAAGACTATTAAGTAGGGCATTCTCCATTGCTCTTCTGATGTCTATGTCAGAAGAGTTCTCTGTCCTTTTTCACTGTAATAAAACTTTGGCCACACAAAAGCTCTGAGTATTCAAGCCTGGCCCCTGGTCCCAAAGCTAAATTTTTCTTGGAGACCATGAATCTGACATCGTTCACCATAAGCTATCAATAGCATGGTCTGGACATATGGAAGGTTTTCTCAACCCAATAGAGGGGGGTAGTGACAGGGCCTGTGTTCCCTGGGTTAAGCCACCTTTTTCTGTGCTAGACTGCATGACACAAAGGTGGCCCCAGCCTAGGAACAGCCCTGATTAGTTGAATCACATTATTATATAAAAACATTATTTGTACTGGTCTGTGTTTTAATATTAAGGTACATTAAGCAGGGGAATTTTGAAGGACACCCACATCTCTCATGTAAGCAATATCCACATTCTGATCCTTGTAACATTAGCAGCACTCATGGCATTTTCAAGACTTTGAAAGGCTCTTTATATTCCATCCACAAGTTAAAAAAGAGATGGACTATTTTCTTGTACATTCCCCATCCTCAACCCTATCACCATCATTTCCTTTGTACATAGGAAACTTGAGTATCAGCTCACAGTAGTAGCAAGCTTGGATCTGAAATGGGTTTGCTTGGGATTTGGAGACAATGCTGAGACTCTTTACACTCCTTAAAGAACAATGTCCTGTTTGCTCAGGCTTCCCAGCTCCTGGACAATTATAGACGTGTATTCCAGTCTTGATTTGGCTCAAGAAACCTCGTTGAGCTTTATATCACAAAGTAGAACTCAGTGTCTGTGGTCTACCTTGGGATGACCTGAAAGGCTTGTGAGGCTTTTCCACTGTGGCTCCAGAAATCTGTGTAGCGAACATAAGCAGAAACATTTCCCATCTTCTCCACCATAGCTAAGTGTGGCATCCAATTCCCCTACTTCGGTGCTAAAAATGTTGTACAAGACTGCCTAAATGGCCCGTATGACAAAACATTAATAACACATTCTTAGATAACAATGACCTTGAAGACATGTATCATAAGGTTTCTGAACATCTTTCTAACTCAGTACCTCCATAAGTTTAAATTGATTGGGATAGGGAAGGGAGAGGATTGTATATATAATGTTGGCTTTTCAGGAATTTAGAAGTGTTGATTTTAAAAGGACACTTGCATCCTTAAACTGGTACTAAGAGGCTCTGTGTTTTATACTTAGCAATACAAAGGAAGCCATATGCTAAGTGATTTGTGTCACATGTCAGTATTTCTTAGATTAAGTTCTCTTTTGAAAATGACAGTTTCTTCCAAAATGTGAATTTCTAATTTATTTGCTTAAACTTGGGGTCAGAAAAAAAATAATTTCACTTTTAATTCTCACTCAATTTTATATAAATTAAGATAGCTTTGTCACAAACATTTTTCACTAGATTTTATACATTTAATGATATTTTTTTGATCTTCCTTTTATCAAGAATTGTTATGTGTCAGGTACTGTGCTATGTTTAATATTAAACTACTGACATAGACTTAATTCTCACCCATGTGGAAACTTAGGCTGGAAACTGAAGCCTAAGGTTTTTAATTGACTTGCCCAGGGTCACAGACCTAGTAAATGGCAGAGCACAATTCAAAACCAAGCTTAATCTTTGGAATTATTATAATACTCTGTTTGATTTAATTGGAGTTTGTCAAATAAATTTAATTAAGTCTTGTTACTTTTCAAAAAGTAAATTATATTAATAATGTATTCTTAAAATATGCTTTGAACTAAAGGATTCAGACAATTGAGGCAAAATATGTTTAATATCTACTTAATTGTCATGACTCTATTTCAATTAAGCAATGAGTCATTAAAAAATAGTATTCTTTTCACAAATTGATTTAATGATAGTACCAGTGAGTGTTAAGGGCTGACTATGTATTAGAATGCTTTTTAAAGCACTTTTCTAACCATGTTTTCTTACTATATTTTCTAATCATGAGACAGGTAAATTATGCTTTTAATGGTACATCAAATGGAAATCTGGCAATTACTTGGTAAATTTGATCAATATTGATTTATTCCTACATTCATTTATTGAATGTTTACATGTGCCTAGTACTGTCCAGGGAAACTGAGGTAATGCAATCAGAAAAAAAGTTACTTGCATGGAACTTACATTCTAGTGAAGGAAGTCAGAAGAAAACAAAATCTATATGTGAAACACAGTATATTTATAATAAGTAATATGGGAAAAAATTAAGTAAAAGGAAAGATAGGAAATCCTGGGGTGAAAGACAGGGAATTCTAAAATTTTACATGGTCAGGGATATAAATCAGTCTATATAAATGGAGCTCAAGGGGAAAAAAAACCAACTTCAGTTATGAACTACTATAACTACTGTCTTTAATTTGTACTGCACAGTTTTTTTTCTCGTTAAGAATTTCCTAAATAAAACAGAGTTTCAGTGCATAAATTATTCTCTGAGAACAACTTGGACACTTTTAACAGCTGCATTAACCTTTTCAGATGAATAAAGGTGGCTCTTAGCACCCAAGAAAAGTAATTTATTAAATAGCACTCCTGTGACCTGAGAAAAAGTGAATCTATTCAAAAATAATTTATCTACTCTTGAGAAATAACTTTTGCAGAAACAATTCATCAAAGTTTCATACTTGTTTAATTTTATTGCCTTTATATGTGCCACTCTATATAATACATTTCTAGTTGGGAAACAATAGAAAATTTAAACCAAAAATCATTTCTTCAAATATTTAATCATCAATCTAAGATATGAATATTTTAGTAAACCAAAGCATATTGTCTAATCATACAGATTCACAAAAATATGAAATTGGCTCTTAGACATTGGTGATCACCCTAGTCCTCTCATTCTCAGCCCTCTTCTGCACTTACTGACCTGCATGGACTTGCTGTCCCCTATGGGGGGCTTAACCTCTTTTCTGGTGCTTCTATGGTACACACCCAAGGCTGTTCCTCAGAAAAGATCAGAAAAAGTTGATTAAGCTTTAACTGACTACAGATATATGGAGGAGTTTGCAGAGAAAGGGAGAAGGAATGTGTTATTTTAATAGAGATCAAAGTTTAAATCAAAAGAATAATGTCCTATGTTAGCCTTCAAAGGAGCCAATGGGACCCAGGTAAGAGCTGAGGCAAAGAGGCACTGTAGTTGTACAGGTAGGCAGCTGTCTTTCTCAATCAAGTTTACAGCGTTACATGGTCTTGCCCCTAGAAGAAAGACATATTAGCTCACCCTCCAAAATCACCCTTTTTACCATGCTAGAGACAATACTATTTGAAGAACACTATAATGAAGTAGTCTGTTTTCTGATCAGGTATCTAGACTGAAACTCTATGTTCTTTACTTCTGTGTTGCACTGAGACATTAGAGGCAACATATATAATAAAAGGGAAATTAAAATATAAAACTTTCAGCAGAAATACATTTCAACAAATATATCATTTTGTATATACATTCCCTAACATAGAACATTCTTGTCTTGCTAAGCAAAGAATAAAATACACTGTGTGCTTCCTGAATAATGCCTCAGAAAAAGAAGGAAACAGGTTTAGTCATCAAGAAGACATCTAGAAATTTTATGACTCTAAAGATCCTAATGTATACCATGAGGAAATATGAATGCTAAAGGCTGTTCCTTAGAGTAAAACCTACTCCAATTTTCTCTGATACAAAGTGAGTGTTCATTTATTTCCCTTTGCTTGCATTTCTCATTTGTCTTTTGGTTGAGAGTTTTCTCAAGCAGTCTGTAGCATTTAAATGATCTATGGTGTTTAGTTTAGAACATTTATTCTGTACCTTAGTTGTGGGGGTACTGACAGATTGAACTAAGTCACTCTAAAAACTCTTTTTTAAATAATTTACCACATGCATTTTAAAGATATGGGTACATTTTATTATTCTGAAACAGCTTTGAAGATATACAGTAGTATATTGACTTTCTTTATCCTTTCATGAAATATAATAACAAATTAATAATAAAGTGATAATTTAGCTATTTATCTTAAATGCTCATTTCCCTCAGTTAATTAAACAATTGACTATTGGTGTGATCAGTTCGGAATGACCATATTTCTCAGTAGAGGTGACATACAAAATACATGTGAGCAAGCATAGCACAGGAATCAGCCAAAGAGAAGGGACACTATGCTGATATATTCTGGCTGAATATCAATCCACCTCCAAAACATCAATGGTATTTATATGGGTACCAATAACAATAAAGATTACTTCATACTTTGGTACACTTTTGCATAAAAATAGAAGAGCCCCTTTCTATCTGTACTCCACTATTTGGTATTCCTTGTTTAATTCTTTCATTTATTTATTCATTCCAAAAATTTTTATAAGCAGTTTCTATGTTAGACTCAAGGTACTCAGAATTAATCCAGTAGTGAAAAAACAAACATGGTCTTTATCCTCACAGAGTTTAAAAACTAGAGATGGGAAAGTCAATAATGGCATACATTAAAGTATATTTGGTAAGTGCTATGGAAAAAAGTCAAGAAGTGACTCAAGAAAGTATATAGTATGTATTTACAGGAGAATATTTCTTACACATTCAGAGGGATAGCACTCTATTGATCAGTTAGGATCTTCAGCTCATATAGTCATATATGAGTCATACCTCATATAGTCAAAATTACTGTTGAAATTCCTCAAGTTCCCCATCTTCATGCAAGATTCCTGAGTAATATGACAATATTTTGAATGAGTTTCCTGCCAATCATCTCTGTTGCCCCTCAGTTCTTGATCCTTTTAGGAAGATGAGAACAGAACCTATATTAAAAGAAAAATATTGCCTAACTCTGACTTCCAAAGAGTCTTATTTTAACTCAAAGTGAAGAAAACTGCATAGTTTTTGACTGCTAGAGACAAAGATTTTGGTTCTCAACATCTTGGCTTTAAGAGCCAGAGTTGGAAGACTGAAGAGATTGGAAGCCTAGAGTTAGTGTTAAAGTCCACAGAGAAGAAGTGAGCTATGCCAGCCATGGTGGACACAGCAAGGGCAATGATGCTATCTAAAGACCAAACAGATGAGCATTACATGCTAAGGCCCATAGGCCATGATGATAGATAGGACTAAATGCCCTTACCAATGCCAGTACAATAAATATTTTTAAAGTAACTAATGTATAGAATAATTTACTACTTTTTATTTACTTTTTTATTTTAATTTTTTCCTTTTTAAAATTTTCTTTAGTTACTCCAACATATTAACAGACTGATTGACATGTTCGGCCTATGGATATGTGGAAAAACTGCAGTGTGTCCCTTTCCTTAGGCCTGGGTGGAGGATACAACATCACATCAAGGGAACAGTGTTCAAGGATTCTAGTAGTTATAACAGCTAAAAGGGGTAATTGAAGAAATGAAAGCCAAGGCCATAATCTAGAATACTTGAGACACTTCCTCTTCCAAAATTTCTGCAGAGATAATCAAAGGTTTGTTGATTAGAACTGACATCTGTCGCACACTTCTTGTTCTCCTTTCACCTGGCTATTTCCTGTCTCCTATAACCTCCTTCTCAAAAGACAAAGGTACTGCCCTACTGCTCATCTCTTTACTTGGAAACTTGCTTCAAAAATTAGTACATTCTAAATCTCTAGTTCACTAACTTTTGTCCACTCTCCCCTGGGAGTTTCCTTGTTCCTTTATTTCTGCTAAAATTACTCTTCTATTTGTTCTAGGAGCCCTCTCATGACCAAATCCAACAACCTCCTTCTCAAGCAACTTTGTGATTCTTTGTGACATTTGCAGTGTTGTTTACATACCCTTTGAAATGCTTTTCTGCCTTAGTGTTCATGCCCTAAATACTCCTGTTTCTCCTTCATTTATGATTTCTTACTTATTACCATACGCATCACACTCCTAATCTGTCTATGCTTGAAAATTCCCAACTTTACAGAAATTTAAAGTTCCAGTCCCTATACTTCTCTTGTCATCAAATTCTCAGCCCTTCTCTTTCTCTCCTAACATTCAGACTTGTATTTCCAGTCTAAGCATTCTGTATCCAAGTTCTATGTGTATATCTGATGCAATACACACAAAACTTAACTTTTCACCCAATCACATTTTTCTCCTGTATTTTTAGCCCCATATTTCACTCAGTAACTCCAACTACAGTTTTTACAGTTATTTGTAACTTTATTGATCCTCCTCCTCACACAGATGTCAAAGACTTCACTCCTGTCTTCTGCAACCTTGAAAGTGTAAACGTGTTAGTCACTCTGTCATGTCTGACTCTTTGCAACCCTGTGGACTGTAGCCCACTAGGCTCCTCCGTCCATGGAATTTTCCAGGCAAGAGTACTAGAGTGGGGTGCCATTGCCTTCTCCGGACTACAGTGTTACCTATTAGCTTATTTAAAGTTCAGTTCAGTCACTCAGTCGTGTCCGACTCTGCGACCCCATGAATCGCAGCACACCAGGCCTCCCTGTCCATCACCAACTCCCGGAGTTCACTCAGACCCACGTCCATCGAGTCGGTGATGCCATCCAGCCATCTCATCCTCTGTCATCCCCTTCTCTTCCTGCCCCCAATCCCTTCCAGCATCAGAATCTTTTCCAATAAGCCAACTCTCCACATGAGGTGGCCAAAGTGCTGGAGTTTCAGCTTTAGCATCATTCCTTCCAAAGAAATCCCAGGACTGATCTCCTTCACAATGGACTTGTTGGATCTCCTTGCAGTCCAAGGGACTCTCAAGAGTCTTCTCCAACACCACAGTTCAAAAGCATCAATTCTTTGGCGCTCAGCTTTCTTCACAGTCCAACTCTCACATCCATACATGACTACTGAAAAAACCATAGCCTTGACTAAGATGGACATTTGTTGGCAAAATAATGTCTCTGCTTTTGAATATGCTATCTAGATTGGTCATAACTTTCCTTCCAAGGAGTAAGCATCTTTTAATTTCATGGCTGCAGTCACCATCTACATTGATTTTGAAGCCCCCCAAAATAAAGTCTGACACGGTTTCCACTGTTTCCCCATCTATTTCCCATGAAATGATGGGACCAGATGTCATGTTGAGCTTTAAGCCAACTTTTTCACTCTCCTCTTTCACTTTCATCAAGAGGCTTTTTAGCTTATTTTACCTCTTCCTTATTCACCCCAACTTCACACAATACATGGTCCAGCATTTGCTCTTGTCACAAATTCCAGAACATGTCACACTTGTGTTTTCTTTCTTTTTCTGATATACATTCTCCTCTGCTCAAATGCTCTTTTTCTCTAGGTCAAATGCCTCCTTTGTGGAGACTTTTCTGATTCTGCTTCCCTCCTGAGTTATTCTTACTTCTAATTTGCTTTGAATATATTTGGCAACCTGCTAAGTTTGTTGCTATCTGTATTTTAACACTGGATCAGGTTCAAACTAAAGTCAAGTACATCTTTTGCTCCAGAGCTGCTAATAATCCATGACATAGACTGTTCTCTTTGATTTTTTCCTATGGAAGAAACTGATTTTCCTTGCCTTTCCCCCCCAATTCTCACATTGACCCTTTATCATCCTGGTAGAAAGGGATTTTTTGTTTGTTTAAATTTTGTGGTTGGAACTCAGGCCTACTTGAAATGTGATAATTATGCCCACCAAGATCAGGAGAACAACAAACCTAGATGACCCAAAGGAGTCGTATGAGGCTCCTGGGGTAGACTGGAGCCACCTGGATTTATTTTTACCCATTCAAACATCTGCTTGTATTATGATAGTTGTTTTTTGAGGGATCAAAAGATCTGGTGTGAAAATGTTGTTTTCCTGACTGTGCAACACACAAAAATCATTTAAATGTCCCCTCACCATGCATATAACCATCCAAAACCCATTAGGAATCAGACAGCAATAGGAACTGGTACCATGCCCACATTGTTAGCCTTGCTGCATTATGATGGAAATAACTAACAAAACAGTGACAGATAACAAGGAAAGACGTGGGGTATATAATGACATGGAGACACAGTGTCTGTAACATATTTGACTTTTCAATTTTGTCTTGAGAAAACAAATCAATCTGAGGACAGCTCTACAGTCTCCATGGCTGCAGGTGATTTGTCAAAAAGCTCCTCTTCTATCTCTATGGAGATAGAGCTTGATGGCCACATGAGACCTTAGCATTGAGATTAATTCTCATTTGGAAGGCAGATGTGGGCAAAATAAGCAGTGTGCATGACTGAGCAGGCTGAATGCCAGAGGCCGAATAGCAAATGATGTCAGCAAGCAGCAATGTTTCTGGCCATTCTCCTCCCAGGATTCTGTTCCCTTTCAGCAGGATGATTTTTGTAACATTCATTTATCAAATATATTATGCTGCTCAACTGACTTTGATATTTATCCATTAATTGGGAACTTGCATCTCTCCTGTAATACCGTAAAGCCTTAGAGCTGGAAAACTCCTTGGAGATCATTTTTCTGACATCTGCATTTATTAAAACCCAAAGAGATCCTCTATGTTGCTACATGAGTACATGCTCAGTCATATCCGACTCTGTGCGACCCCATGGACTGTAGCCCGCCAGGTTCCTCTGTCCATGGAATTTGCCAGACAAGAATACTGGAGTAGGTTGCCATCCCCTTCTCCAGGGGATCTTCCCAACCCAGGGATTGAACCTGGGTTTCCTGCATTGCAGGCAGATTCTTTACTGTTTGAGCCACCAGGGAAGATCTTAGCTTGCCTAAAATCCTACCAGTAGTTAGTAATACTGAATACTGATCTGATTTTGACAAATCTCACTCTGATAGCTTTCTCTCAAAAGCTCTAAGAAGCCACTTAGGCAAGAAATTGTTCAGCATATTCTTTATCAATTTTTATAATTTGTTTACATAATTACTATTGATAACTGTCAGTTCAGTTCAGCAGCTCAGTCATGTCTGACTCTTTGCAACTCCATGAACTGCAGCATGCCAGGCCTCCCTGTCCATCACCAACTCCCAGAGTTCACCCAAACTCATGATAACCATTATTTAATAGTTATTAAATAGTATTTAAATTCTCACTGAAAACTTATGAAAAAAGTACTATAATTTTCCCCATTTTAATGGTGAGGAAATTGAAGTACAGTGATGAAAGTAAAAGAGGAGAGTGAAAATTTGGCTAAAACTCAACATTCAGAAACCTAAAATCATGGCATCTGGTCCCATCACTTCATCAGAAATAGATGGGGAAACAGTGGAAACAGTGTCAGACTTTATTTTGGGGGGCTCCAAAATCACTGCAGATGGTGACTGCAGCCAATGCAACTCCATGAACTGCAGCATGCCAGGCCTCCCTGTCCATCACCAACTCCCAGAGTTCACCCAAACTCATGATAACCATTATTTAATAGTTATTAAATAGTATTTAAATTCTCACTGAAAACTTATGAAAAAAGTACTATAATTTTCCCCATTTTAATGGTGAGGAAATTGAAGTACAGTGATGAAAGTAAAAGAGGAGAGTGAAAATTTGGCTAAAACTCAACATTCAGAAACCTAAAATCATGGCATCTGGTCCCATCACTTCATCAGAAATAGATGGGGAAACAGTGGAAACAGTGTCAGACTTTATTTTGGGGGGCTCCAAAATCACTGCAGATGGTGACTGCAGCCATGAAATTAAAAGACGCTTACTCCTTGGAAGGAAAGTTATGACCAACCTAGATAGCATATTCAAAAGCAGAGACATTACTCTACCAAAAAAGGTCGGTCTAGTCAAGGCTATGGTTTTTCCTGTGGTCATGTATGGATGTGAGAGTTGGACTGTGAAGAAAGCTGAGCGCCAAAGAATTGATGTTTTTGAACTATGGTGTTGGAGAAGACTCTTGAGAGACCCTTGGACTGCAAGGAGAGCCAACCAGTCCATTCTGAAGGAGATCAGCCAGCCCTGGGATTTCTTTGGAAGGAATGATGCTAAAGCTGAAACTCCAGTACTTTGGCCACCTCATGTGGAGAGTTGGCTCATTGGAAAAGATTCTGATTCTGGAAGGGATTGGGGGCAGGAAGAGAAGGGGATGACAGAGGATGAGATGGCTGGATGGCATCACCGACTCGATGGACATGAGTCTGAGTGAACTCCGGGAGTTGGTGATGGACAGGGAGGCCTGGCATGCTGCGATTCATGGGGTCACAAAGAGTCGGACATGACTGAGCGACTGAACTAAACTGAACTGATGGTTAAATAATTGACTTTAGGTCCTAAATATACTTTTTATATTTCCCTAATCCAAGATCAAAAAAAAGAGATGAAAGAGGTAATATAACTAAATGCAAAGGTTTATGGTTTGCATTTAGGTTATGATAGCCCTTTAGCCTCTTGTTATATGGAAAATCTGACTGTTTTGCAGCACTTTACGTTGGTAAGAATCCTATGTTCCTACCAGATCAACGCAATGTGAGAAAATGCAAGATTGTGTCCAAGTCAGAAATACAATACATGAAATTCATTCAAATAGCTTGAGTCCATAAATATAAAATTTAATCAAATATATACACTATTGATACTGTGTATAAAATAGAGATCCTACTATGTATCACAGGGAACTCTACTTAGCACACTGTGGTGACTGTCCCTTGGAAAGAAGTCCAAAAGGAAGGGGAGATATGTATATGTATGGCTAATTCATTCTGCTATAGAATAGAAACTAACACACATTGTAAAACAATACTCCAATAAAAATTAATTTTTAAAAAATTACTTTTCAGTGGGGCCTTGTAAAAAAAAAAAGATTTAACTTATATGCAGAGTACATCATGAGAAACGCTGGGCTGGAGGAAGCACCAGCTGGAATCAAGATTGCCGGGAGATATATCAATAACCTCAGATATGCAGATGATACCACCCTTATGGCAGAAAGTGAAGAGGAACTAAAAAGCCTCTTGATGAAAGTGAAAGAGGAGAGTGAAAAAGTTGGCTTAAAGCTCAACATTCAGAAAACGAAGATCATGGCATCTGGTCCCATCACTTCATCAGAAATAGATGGGAAAACAGTGGAAACAGTGTCAGACTTTATTTTTCTGGGCTCCAAAATCACTGCAGATGGTGACTGCAGCCATGAAATTAAAAGATGGTTACTCCTTGGAAGAAAAGTTATGACCAACCTAGATAGCATATTCAAAAGCAGAGACATTACTTTGCC
>SJXO01004670.1:110832-157011 GCA_006408615.1 Connochaetes taurinus
AAACAGTGGAAACAGTGTCAGACTTTATTTTTCTGGGCTCCAAAATCACTGCAGATGGTGACTGCAGCCATGAAATTAAAAGATGGTTACTCCTTGGAAGAAAAGTTATGACCAACCTAGATAGCATATTCAAAAGCAGAGACATTACTTTGCCAACAAAGGTCCGGCTAGTCAAGGCTATGGTTTTTCCTGTGGTCATGTATGGATGGGAAAGCTGGACTGTGAAGAAGGCTGAGCACCGAAGAATTGATGCTTTTGAACTGTGATGTTGGAGAAGACTCTTAAGAGTCCCTTGGACTGCAAGGAGATCCAACCAGTCCATTGTGAAGGAGATCAGCCCTGGGATTTCTTTGGAAGGAATGATGCTAAAGCTGAAACTCCAGTACTTTGGCCACCTCGTGAGAAGAGTTGACTCATTGGAAAAGACTCTGATGCTGGGAGGGATTGAGGGCAGAAGGAGAAGGGGACGACCGAGGATGAGATGGCTGGATGGCATCACCAACTCGATGGACGTGAGTCTGAGTGAATTCTGGGAGTTGGTGATAGACAGGGAGGCCTGGCGTGCTGCGATTCATGGGGTTGCAGAGTCGGACACGACTGAGTGACTGAACTGAACTGATGACTGAGGCTGTAGAGAGAAAATCTGAGTAATAGGTAACATGAATCTAAGTACATTAGAAATGTGCATTATATGGGCTGGATGAATCATGTGGGGTACAACAATTCTTCCCTAATTTATCAAGTCCTTGTAAAGACTGTAAATAAGGTAAGTTGTATGGTGATTTGTCCCATTCAAAGCCTCTGGCTACTAAGCAATATCAATTAGAAGATAATTGCTTTCCAAGTGTGTTAGCATCTATTAACCCCAGGATTACATAGGCATAGAAATGTTAAAAATGATAATAAATAAAGAATCATTTTTTTCATGCTATAGAATCTATACATGTTGGTATTCTTAATAATTCAAATGTGTTAGAGAATTTGCTCTATGTAACTAATTAGTTGATCTTTTTTTTTTTGAGATGTGTAACTGAGGAAACAATTTAGATTTTTAATGTAAAATTGACATGCTACCAAGATCATATATATTATTGAGACATTTAAGAAAATGTAAGATTGAATAGTTTTAAAATCTATTATAAGCACTAAATACTTTATAGAGAGATTATTATAGAAGATAATTAAACTCTTTCAAACATATTAACTTGCATTTTATAAAAAATTAGTATATTCCACCTCCTATTTGTATGCCAATTAACTACTTGCATATGAAATCAAATATTACTCAAAGTCCCATTGAAAATGACTATTAAAGTCTGCTTATACTTACAGATAAACAGTCAGAATTTGAGCTTGGAATCTTCAAGAATAGCTAAGTTTGGTCATTTATAGTTTTAATTACTTAATAATCCTTAAAAATTTCAGAATATAATTTTCAGTTACTCACAGGACATCAAGAAAATCTCACACTAAACACTAAGCAAATGGTTGCTTTGCTTCAGAAGCCATGATAAAAGCCAAAATAGAATTATATCTTTACAATGCTAAAATCATATACCAGACCTTGAGATGTTTACACTCAGTTACAGGGGAACTAAGATCCAGTGAGGGATATCAGTTTGATGCTGTCTCTCTCACACTTACATAAAATCATAAATAAATATGTTGACTGGAATAACAGGGAGACTGCACATACTTTCTAAAATAATTCTGCTTTCTTTTTTCTCCAAGATTATATAGTTGAATTTGTTGATGATATATGCCGGTTTGATGCAACTTCACTAAACGCACAGAATATGCATTCTGAATATGTGTTTCTCTCCTCTGAAAGTTTCTAATAAAAAGGGAGACATTTCAGCTTCATAAATTACATTATCAGCATTAAGACTTCTGGAGGCTAATTTATGTAGAACATCCTTATGACCTTGGGATAATGAAAGATTTCTTCATGACCTGGGAGAATATCTTTTTGATTTTGGGGCAATGAAAGCTTTCTTAGGCAAAAACATTGTTGTATCATCATAAGTTACATGCTGGGCCTCCCAACAACTTCCTTCTAGAAGCTTATTGAGATATTTTTGTTTTCACGTTACCCATTAATTCATATAATGTGACATTTATGCTACCCTAATATAACTTCGAATAAATATAACCATAGGCTTGGGCTCCAGTTCCCGTTTCATCACTAATTGTGGTCTCAGGGAAGTCACTTAATGTGCCTTACCCTCAGTTACTTCATGTGTGAAATGAAGTGTTTGGGTAGAAATGAGTGAGATGACTTCCAGTTATAAAGAGCCAATGAATGTATGACATTTTAATAACTGTAGGAGAATATAGTGACAAATTCCCCAGAGCCTTCTTTTTAAAATCACTTCCCTTATCAGAATTTAGGCTTTACCATATCAGGAGGATTTAGAGATACTCTACTGCCTTTTTCACTTTGTCTACAGCCATCAATGAGGTGGCAAATGTTGCATCTAGAATACCCTCATATCTATCTCTTGTCATTTTACAAGAAATAAAACTGTAAGAGGTCTCTCAGCCTAATCTCAATAATGTTTTAAAAAGGCCATAGCCTTTTGAACAGCACTGTCCTTCCACAGACAAAAGTGGAATTTTAATTTTTAAAATTAAAATTACATGAAACTAAGTTGCTATTGGTTTTACACTTTTATTTATTTCTCCTTGAGTCTATATCTTTGTTGATTTCTCAAAGGTCTCAAAAGCTTTTAGGAAGCAATAATGACAAAATAAAATAGGTTGCTGGTAATTTATAATAGTGCTTTATTCTGCCTCAAATACATTTTCAACCTTGTTCTCATTAACATTCATAATTTTTTTGTCATGTTGAAGTATTTGTGGGGAATTGTAATATTAACTTTCATGACATCACTCTGAGGAATACACTGAAGTGAACAGAGCTGCTTTTGTGTTTTAGATGTGGGAATTGATGCCAAGCGGCTAAATTTTTTGCTAGGTAGTGCATGCTTGTAATAGATAATATAAAAGGAGGTAACTAAAAGCAGCTTTCATAGTAATAATTTCTAATATCTCTAATCTGCAAACAAAATTGCATCCACAAATTACACCACTTTGGGACATAATGAAATGAGATCCAGCAAAGTTTTAGCTAGTTGGATCTAGTAGCATATACTCACAAAAGCATTACTCAAGAATTGATGTTAAAGCCAGGAAAACCTAAAATGTAAATCTTTCTATTTAAACATTTCAATAAGCACCACATTGTTTCTGTTTTATGAATTTAAAAGGTTAGTCATCAATCACTGGAAGTGATTATTATATCAAATCCTTACTCTGAAAATCATAATTAAGGGAAAATATTCAGCATTAATCTTGACTTTCAAGGAAAGGCAGTATTTCTGTTTTAAAATGACTCATCAAAATGTATGTATAGGAAATACAGTAAAAATATTAAAGATTATCCTGTTATTTTAATATCTTTTTTATTTGCAATTTATCTTAATAAAAACTAAAATTAAAGAAACTATTGGTTACTTATTTTATAACTGTGATAAGGAGGAACTCACTTTGCTTCTCTTGGTCTTTCTTGTTATCTGTAAAATAAGGGCCTACATGATCTAAGTGATGGCCTAAAACTGAGTTACAGAACCTTTGAAAAAGGACATTTCACCTTTTATTGAGGAAAGTTAGGGGAGAAAAAGACAGAAGTCAGTCTAACATTTACAGGATGAGTCAATGATGTCAAGATATTAGAGAATGAGAGTTCTGAAGGGAAAGGAAAGGAAAGTCATTCAGTCATGTCCGACTCTTTGCGACCCCATGGACTGTAGCCTACCAGGCTTCTCAGTCCATGGGATTTTCCAGGCAAGAGTACTGGAGTGGGTTGCCATTTCCTTCTCCAGGGGATCTTCCCGACCCAGGGATCGAACCCGGGTCTCTCGCATTTGTAGGCAGACACTTTACCCACTGAACCACCAAGGAAGGGGAGGAGAATTATCACTTCTTAAGAAGATAGATTATGAGCTTTTGTATTTCAGATGAGATGAACACAATTCCCATAAAATTATAGCCCTACAATATCCAGGATTAGGCATGAAGACATAATTTTAAATATAATTTTTCAGCTCTCTCTCACAAACCAAAATTGATTCTGGAATCTGAAGCATCAAGCAAGCTCTGGAGACAGCTGTGGATCATAAGAGACAAGGTGAACTGCCCTTATGGTCACTCTCAAGCAAAAGTAAGTGAGGGGAAGGAGGTAAGCAAAGGTAAGAGGTGAGCAAATGTAAAAGGTGAGCAAAAGGATGTATTATTTAAGTGGATGAGATTCCAAACAGTGTTTCATTGTAACTAGTATATTTGGCAAATTGAAACATAAATCCTCAGAGGTGAGGAGACCACACTTCTTAAGATCATCTTGGTTAACAGTCTATCAGGAGCAGCATGAAAACCAAGGCTTATCATGACAAATGTCTCTGACCCAAAGAATTACACAAAAAGTGTCATCCAGCAATACATACTTAATTGCTAAGTAAATTTCAGTGGGTGTTTAGTGTGGTCTATTCATTGAAGGACTCCATGAAAAAGATAAAATATAAATGGGATTTAAAGAAAAGTAGGAATTAGATCTTTGAAAAACATTAAAATAATCTCATTTTCTCCTTCTTGTGATATTTGAAAATCTAAATAAATTAACTCCCTTCACAAACAGAAATCAAAGCAATGGAACAAAGAACAGCTTTGTTTTCAAGCTATCTGAATATTTCTTGAGTTTTTCTGACCCATTTAGAAGAAAGCTATAACCCAAAGGCTGTGCTGAAAATGGTGGGTTCAGATTAGAAAAACCTTTGAAATAATTATTGTGCTAGTATATTAGTGGGTCAGGAACAACAACAATGTTGCTATATATATCCCATACTGTATACAACATAGTGTATATCCCATACTATATATGGGATAGTATAGGATGGAGTGGATAGACTATTTTTGTAAAATGTATATGTGCTATACATGTATGGATGGATGTGTGTTTACTAGTCCACAATGCAAAATATCTGACTGTGAGTTATAGTCAGAGGTTTGAAACTCAGGAGTTTAGAATGTAAGAGTCTGCTGCTGCTGCTGCTAAGTCACTTCCGTTGTGTCTGACTCTGTGTGACCCCATAGACGGCAGCCCACCAAGCTCCCCCGTCCCTGGGATTCTCCAGGCAAGAACACTTGAGTGGGTTGTCATTTCCTTCTCCAATGCATGAAAGTGAAATGTGAAAGTGAAGTCTCTCAGTCGTGTCAGACTCTTAGCAACCCTGTGGACTACAGCCCACCAGGCTCCTCCATCCATGAGATTTTCCAGGCAAGAGTACTGAAGGATCTCAAATTGGAAACATTAGAGACTACAGACTAAATGTAGAAACATGGTACCCATGGGTTAAATGGTCCCTACCCACAAGCATGTTGCCACACAAAAGAAGCAAGCAAAAGGAAAACAGCATTCCCAGCCTTAACTGTTCACAAGAACAACGATGAATCAAAACATATTCCATGTTCTGAGTAAGGACTCAAAGCTGGATTATAGAGTCATTATTTATGTCTTAGAGGATTAATGTTATACATATATATTAAGGAAGTAGAAGCGATAAATACTTATATAAGGAATCTTCTGAATTTCAGGAGAAAATGAGGAAGATAGCTAAAGGGCAATTAGTATCTAGAAGAAATTTTTCACAAAGGGATCACTGATACTGGTAAAGAGAAATACAATTGAAAAATATTCAAGGGGCTGGAGAGAAGACAATTGTAATGATAGTGTTTCCTCTTTTGCTCATTGGTACAATGTTGTAAATCCATAGAGAATGAAGACTGAACCCTTTTTGCCTTTCTGTTTCTTGACAGAGGGAGGAAATAAAAAGGCAGCCTCTTGCACAGAATTAGATAATTAATATCTATCTGATGAGTAAACAAAAAATTGTTGTTGCTTAGTTGCTAAGTTGTGTCTAACTCTTCCCAAATCCATGGACTGTAGCCCACCAGACTCGTCTGTCCATGGAATTTCCCAGGCAAGAATACTAGAATTTCCTTCTCCAGGGGATCTTCCTGACCCAGGAATCGAACTCACATCTCTTATGTTTCTTGCATTGGCAGGCAGATTCTTAACCACTGAGACACCTGGGAAACCCAAACAAAAGATTAGGGCTGGTATTTTTAGTTACTCTTTACAGGAATGGATTCATGTCAATACAACCGCAGTAGCACCGTACAATTTTCTCCAGCATTTTACCAAGAAAACCCCACAATTTCAAAAGTGCTGTCTAGACCAAAGACTAATCTATGGCTAAAGAAGATGGAATGAGCCATAGGAAGATCAAACTCAGCCCTGTTATTGCACCACACTCACTAGCCACGTGAACCACTTGACTACAGAAACAGGCAGCACACAATAAGACTTTTTGAAAATGTAAATATCATTGTTCAAAGCTTCATGTTCAAGTCTCTAGTTATTGGTCTGTGAAATACATGAGACTCATCCAACTTGTGAATCATGTAAGAAATTATAGACTAGTTCCCTCTTGTTATGTTACACTTGTAACCAGAAAGCTACTCTTTGAAAGTTGGCGTATGCTAAAAAAAAAAAAAAAAAGAGTCATTTTAAGTTTTAATGAAAATAAGAAGATGTGTTTACAATGAAAAAAATCTTAAAAGAAATTATTGCAAAACCAAAGTATGAGGTTAATTTTCTGTATCCATAGCAGAGCTGTCTGCATTAACCTCGGGAGTTTTAAGAAATACAGAAACCTAGATTTCTCCCTCCAGTGATTCTAATGAGTATATATACCTCCCAGGTGGTGCTAGTGGTAAAGAACTACTCAAAGCAGGAGATGTAAGAGACTAGGGTTCAATACCTGGGTTGGGAAGATCCCCTGGAGGAAGGCGTGGCAATCCACTCCAGTATTCTTGCCTGGAGAATCCCATGGACAGAGGAGCCTGGCAGGCTATAGTCCATGGGTTGCAAAGAGTCAGACATGACTGAAGTGACTTAGCATGCATGCAGCATCCAAAATTGAGAACCACTGAGACAGAATAGTAAGGTTTTGCTACAGTTGAGATTTCACTTGTAGTTGTCTATTTTTTATTGGTAAGCAGATTATTTTCTTTCTTCACCATGGCTCTGCAACAGGAGTCTAAAAATAGAACCTCCAAAGAAAGGCTGTGCCACCTGATGTTACAACATGCAACTTTTGTCCACAAGAGTCAGCCAGTCAGCAACATAACATATTTATGAAACTACAGAACATGTTATGATTCAACTATGGTTGCTTTGATATAGTTCTGACAAATAAAGTGAAAGATATTGAATCGAAGCAAAACATTTATAGGAAAAGTAGGGAATCTTCTTTCCCACTGGGAGACTTATCCTCTTGTGGTTCTTCTCTAGTCAAGTGAAGTAGGATTTTATCGTTTCCTCAAATAATCATGGCACTTCACACCATGGCTGATGAATCCTACAAATGGACTGCTTTGATCATATGCATCTGCTCAAATTCCTTCATCATTTCTAACACTTTTGCCTACTCATCTGCCCAAGTTTAGGTCTTCAAACTCCCACATCCAACCAACCAACCCACTCTAGACTTTGCAGAGTTCCCCAAAATTAGTAGTTATTTTACACATCTATAGCTTTGCTCTCTTGGCCGACTTTGTTTAGAAAATTCTTCTTTCCAATTCCATTCAGCCTTTCAAGAATCAGCTCAAACACTGGTCTTTTTTCAATATATTCCTCTATCATGACAACTGTTCTTGCTTATTGAGTTGTCAAATTGACCATCAGAGTCTTTACATCATTCTATAATAGTTTTAAAAATGTGTTACACTTAGAACAAGGTTTATCAAAGCCAGCACTATTGACATTTTAGACTAGATAAATTATTTGTTGTAGGATGTTTTAACAGCATTGTAGGATGTTTAAAGGCATCCCTGGCTTCTACCAACTGTCTGCCAGAACTCCCCCTCAAGTAATGAGCACTTCATATCCCAGACACTGCCAAATGCCTCCTGCTATCAAAATCATCCCAGATGTGCATCTTTGATATCCCTTAATAAACCTGTAAATTTCATGAAGGCAAGAACGTTATATTCATCTTTGTATTTAGTATTTAGCATCATGCCGGGTCCACTGTAGATTCTCAAGATATGTTTGTTAAACATATCTTGAATCATTCTCAAGATATGAATGATTATCTTGTTACAAAAGTGCTATTGATAGTAACATACTGTGAAAATGTAGAAAATCAAGTATATCAACATCTATCCTGACCATGATAATACTTAATTTTTAAGAATTACATCACTAATGAAGTTAAAATTTTCAATTTCATCAAAATGTCACTTAAAATCCTCAAATTCACACACTCATCATTAGTAATTATTTGTATTGATTTTTATGTGGTTTTAATTTTTAAATTAAACTAGCAGAGGTGATGGAATTCCAGCTGAGATATTTCAAACCCTAAAAGATGATGCTGTGAAAGTGCTGCACTCAATATGCCAGCAAATTTGGAAAACTCAGCAGTGGCCACAGGCCTGGAAATGGTCAGTTTTCATTCCAATATCAAAGAAAGGCACTGCAAATATAGGATGCTTGAGGCTGGTACACTGGGATGACCTAGAGAGATGGTATGGGGATGGAGGTGGGAGGGAGGTTCAGGATTGGGAACACATGTACCCCCATGGTGGATTCATGTTGATGTATGGCAAACCAATACAATATTGTAAAGTAAAAAATAAAATAAAATAAAGCACCACCAAAAAAAAAAAAAAAAAGTTCAAACTACCATACAATTGCACTTATCTCACAAGCTAGCAAAGTAATACTCAAAATTCTCCAAGCCAGGCTTCAACAGTACGTGAACTGTGGACTTCCAGATGTTCAAGCTGCATTTAGAAAAGGTAGGGGAATCAGAAATCCAGTAGCCAACATGTGTTGGATCATAGAAAAAGCCAGAGAGTTCCAGAAAACCATCTATTTCTGCTTTATTTATGACATTAAAGTTTTTGACTGTGTGGATCAAAACAAACTGTGGAAAATTCTTAAAGAGATGGGAATACCAGACCACCTGACCTGCCTCCTGAGAAATCTGTATGCAGGTCAGAAAGCAACAGTTAGAACTGGACACGGAAGAATAGACTGTTTCCAAATTGGGAAAGGAGTACGTTAAGGCTGTATATTGTCACCCTGCTTATTTAACTTATATGCAGAGGACATCATGAGAAATGCTGGGATGGATGAAGCACAAGCTGGAATCAAGATTGCTGGGAGAAATATCAATAATCTCAGATATGCAGATGACACCACCCTTAGGGCAGAAAGTGAAGAAGAACTACAGAGCCTCTTGATGAAAGTGAAAGAGGAGAGTGAAAAAGTTGGCTTAAAACTCAGCATTTAGAAAAATATGATCATGGCATCTGGTCCCATCATTTCATGGCAAATAGATGAGGAAGCAATGGAAATAGTGACATTTTATTTTGGGGTCTCCAAAATCACTTCAGATGGTAACTGCAGCCATGAAATTAAAAGATGTTGGCTCCTTGGAAGCAAAGTTATGACCAATTTAGACAACATATTAAAAAGCAGAGACATTACTTTGCCAACAAATGTCCGTCTAATCAAGGCTATGGTTTTTCCAGTAGTCTTGTATGGATGTGAGAGTTGTACTCTAAAGAAAGCTGAGCTCTGAAGAATTGATGCTTTTGAACTGTGGTATTGGAGAAGACTCTTGAGAGTCCCTTGGACTGCAAGGAGATCCAACCAGTCCATCTTAAAGGAAATCAGTCTTGAATATTTATTGGAAGGACTGATGTCAAAGCTGAAACTCCAATACTTTGGCCACCTGATGCGAAGAACTGACTCTTTAGAAAAGACCCTCATGCTGGGAAAGATTGAAGGCAAGAGGAGAAGGGGACGACAGAGGATGAGATGGTTTTATGGCATCATTAACTCAATAGACATGAGTTTGAGTAGGCTCTGGGAATTGATAATGGACAAGGAAGTCTGAAATGCTGAAGTCCAAAGAGTTGAACATGACTCAGCAACTGAACTGAATGTTTTAAAAATGAGATTTTAGGTCTAGAACTCTGATTTGAAATTACACCTAAGTATATGAAACAGAGTAAAAATTGATTGAATTTAGTTACCTGATTTCAGGGTTTTTTTTAAAAAACACTCAGCTAGCATTTTTATGTTCTTTGAATAGCTTTAGTTAATTATTTCACCTTTAAAAAAATGTTCATCTAATACCTTTATGTCTTGTACATAATATTTCCAAGCTTTTAAATTTTTACAAACTGAAACCCACCAAAGTTAATTATAGTCCCTTCCTAAGTCTCCTTTCACTCCGCTATCATTAATGGAACACATTCTATGATAGAATTGATAAAGTGAGGAATTTTAAAATGCAGATATATATACTTTAATTTTAAATATTTATTCAAAATAAGTTCTTAAATAGAGTTGCTGTGCCAGAATTCAACCATATGAGCACAAAAATGCATAGTACACAAATAAAGGTAAGTTTTTAATATGTATTCTATGATAATGATTTAAAATTTCTAGAAGATTAGTATTTTAAAAACTATCAAATATTTTAATTTCTTATATCCAAAGTATTATTAATTACATTTGAAACAGAAAGAAAAGTTAGCCATAAGTTCTTTTTTTTCCAATTCCATAGTATATCTTACCTAGAAGAAAATGGCTTAATTTGAAAGTATAATTCATGTAATGTACAAAAAATTTTCATTCAGTGGTTTAATGATGATATGTTCCACTAAGAATGTGGTTATATGAACACTGGCTATTTATTAGATAAGCATATTTAAACAAATATCATATTTTAAATTCTACATTTTGACAATAAATGTCAAATGTCTTATTCTATCTAATGATTTGATTTCATATTAAATGACTATAATATTATTGAAAGTTTAAAGTTAACCTCATTTTAAAGAAAATCTTAACATAACAAATAAAGCCACTGACATTTTCATTTGGTCTTAGTTACCTTTTAAACAAGCAAAAATATTTTGTGTATCCAGTATCTGAATTTTTCACAGACACAGCAATAGATATAACAAAATGTCATATTAATCTAAATTTAACTTTGCTGAGTTGGTTCTCTATATGATTTTGTCACTTTAAAAAAGCCCATAGAACAGTCTTTTTGACTCTGTGGGAGAGGGAGAGGGTAGGATGTTTTGGGAGAATGACATTAAAACATGTATTTATCATATGTGAAATGAATCATCAGTCCAGGTTCGATGCATGATACAGGATGCTTGGGGCTGGTGCACTGGGATGACCCAGAGGGATGGGATGGGGAGGGATGTGGGAGGGGGGTTCAGGATGGGGAACACATGTATACCTGTGGCAGATTCATGTCAATGTATGGCAAAACCAATACAGTATCGTAAAGTAATTAGCCTCCAATTAAAATAAATAAAGTTATATTTAAAAAAAAATTTTTAAAGAAATTATTACCAAAAAATTAACTAAAATCCTTATAAATGTAAGGCATGACTACTGACTTCTTACAATGTGCCTTGAATTCACTGTGTCTAGAACATGGACATGAAGGCCAAAAAAGGCTTTGTAGTCAGGAAGACAATATGCAGTAATAGGTTGTTTTTTATGTGGCAGATTCATGTCAATGTATGGCAAAACCAATACAATATTGTAAAGTAATTAGCCTCCAATTAAAATAAATAATTTTATATTAAAAAATAAAAAGTATTTACTTATAAATAAATAAATAATTGGCTGCACTGAGTCTTAAACAAAATAAAAATAAAAAGCCCATAAATATACATGTATCTAGTTTTGGTTTTCGTATTTCTTGAAGTACTAGTACATATAGCCTACTGTGAATTCTAGAAAATTAACACTTTAAACCAGGGCTCAGTAAAGAGTAGGCTGAATTCTACCCATCCTCTATTTTTGTATGTATCATGAAAAAAAGCAGTTTTCACATTTTAATTTTTTTTATTGTTTCTTATTTTATTATTATTATTATTATATATTTTTACTTTACAATATTGTATTGGTTTTGCCATACATCAACATGAATCCGCCATGAGTGTACACATTTTTAAATGATTGAAAAAATCTTTCATTTCTTTCATTTCATGAAAAGCCAAAATTATATGAAATTTTAAAATTCTAGAATTTTTGGAATACCCTGGTTGCCCAGTAGTTAAGATTGTGCTTCCACTGCAAGAGGCAAGAGTTTGATCCCTGATCAGGGAACTAAGATCCAAACCAAGGTGCAGTTTGGCCAAAAAAAATTAAAAATATTCCATTGTCTGCAAATGAAATGTTATTGAAATATCACTACACTCACTTGTGTATGTATTTTTCTAAGGTTTCCATATCAAATTTGAGTAGTCATGACTGAAACCAAAAAGACTAAAATACTCACTGTCTACCCTTTACAGAGCTTAGAGATCCTGCTTTAAACAATTAGTATATGGATATCATACACACAACATGTAAATCTATGAAATAGGACACAGTACATTTCTAAGGGGATTTCTTTCAGCCAATATTTTCTCAATAACATATTTTTTCTGTAAACCTTGGTTAAAGGCCGTTGTATGCTAAGTGGCTTCAGTTGTGTAGGACTCTGTGACCCCATGGACTATAGCCCAGCAGGCAACTCTGTCAATGAGATTCTCCAGGCAAAAATACTGGAATGGGTTGCCATTTCCTCCTCCAGGGGATCTTCCTGACCCAGAAATCAAACCTGAGTCTCTTATGTCTCCTGAATTTGCAAGTGGGTTTTTTATCACCAAATACTTACTATAATGTTCTTCAAATATTTGGAAAACTACTACTGAACTAGGGAATTGACCATTTACTTTTTTGAGGCATACCTTTTTTTTCTTTTACCTCATCACTGAAGTCTTTAGAGTTTGAAATTCCTATATTTCCCCACTTGAAGTCAAATAACAAGATATCTAATAACAATCATCAATGACTCTGAATCTGTAAACTCAGGCTAATATTAACTTTATCATATCTTAGTGAAGCTGTTATTCCTGGTTTCCAGGTATACCATTTTGTAATGAAGACAAAACATAACAATCCAGATCAAGTTTAATTTTTATTCTTAACTCAGTTTACATTCCAGCTTAAATACAGGAAAAGAAAAAGCACATGAATTTGGTAAATTAACCAAAAAGTTGAATTCATTGCAAGCAATACTGCTAATAGATGTTTAAATGATGCAGAAGATTTATCATTCTCTCCTAATGAACTTAACATTATTCAAGCTTTTGAAAAAGCTACAGAAGCATAAATTGTCAGTAATTCTCTTTGATACCTTAACTAAATAGATAATAGTCTGAGCATCTGCTCATAGTTCAAAAGTTACCTTTAAAATAAGATTTCCTTGCAGAAAAATTCAATTTTTATTATCTTCTCACATTATTATAGGCCTTCTTTAAAGAGGGGGCAAAAGTTTTATATGTCTTAAAAGGAATGTAGAATTTGTTTTAGTATTTTACATGATCTCGCTACTACATTATATGACTATTAACTGAAGCCGGGTGTCCTGCAGTCCATGGAGTCACAAAGAGTCAGACACAACTGAGCGACTGAACTGAACTGAACTGAACTGAATGATGACTATATTTGATTTTCAGGACATTTCTAAAAATCTCTAAAGAAAATGGACATAGAGATATATATTCTTCTAACCATTATAACAATCAGTGAAGAAAAATCAAAATTCATTTAGGGACATTAAAAAATGTATAACTAGGAGCAATGGTTCAAATGATAGTTCTAATATGTGCCTCACAAGAAAGCATAATAAAGAAATATTTTCTATTGTGTATTAAAAGAAATATTAAGGTTTTAACTAAAATCAACTCCTTTGTTTTGCTACCAACTTTATTTAAACAAACAGTTTAGAATTGTTTTTCTTTGGCCCTTAAAATGAATGATAAGAAACCAATTTAGAGTAGCAAAACAAATAATGTCCTAAAAACCAAAAAGATTATCTCCAACACTGGAATCTAAGAAGTGAGGTCTCTTTCTTAACATCCCAAACAACTGGTTTTACCAAAGGCAATCTTGGAAAGAAGGAGCCTTAGAGATCACCCAAGAAATGGAAATCACAACATTTCCTCTAAGTCACGGATGACTATTCCCAGGTTATGTGAGATTCCATGTCAATTCTAACAATACTAGGTTCATCTTTAAAATAATTTTCATTAAAAAAATAGATCATAATTATTTTCAACTATCATGTCATCTTTGTAATGAGTGATGATGCCATATTCAGCCAACATTTTATGGTATGATAGAACTCAGATAAGAAATCTCAAATGTAAATTGCCTGCTTGTTTCTTTTAATGGAACATCTGTGGGCTGAAGCCAATTGTTGGTGGACCATGTATAGGACTCAAGCCTGGAATACAATGGTGTGGCAAAACCTGTCCAACATTTGACCTGAAGCTCTAATGTTAGAATTGAAGAAGTTTCCTAAAGGGTCAATTCTTTCTACAAATTTAATCAAAATGTTTCAGATGCATGGGACTACAGTTCACAAAATAAAGTTTTGTTTCTACATTTCTGCTCCCAAATATGGGAAGATGTTTTTCCTTTTGGCACATTTAATTCCCAGTCTAGCTTCTACCCGTCCCTGGAATCACACTATCAGAAGAGTTTTATTTAGAGGCTTCCTTGTATCATAAAACACTATTAAATTAAAATGAATTTTCCATGCTTATAAAAAGGGGAACATTTGCAGTCACATTAGGTGGCTTAAGTGCTAGGCACTTACCCAAGTCCTTGGATCTGTGGAATCAGCTGTCTTCCATGTGCCTGGCTCCGTGGCGTGTGGCTGAGTGCTCAAATCCCTGGCCCTACCACACTTATTCAGAAAAGACTGTATCCTTCAAATGGGAGAAGAGCTGCTCATTATGAGAAGTCTAAAAAAAAAAAAAAAACAAAAACTGGATTTTAGACAAGCAAATGTTTCCACAAGCCCCAGAAGGTTTTACAAGACTAATCATCACCAACATGAAACTTGAGCTCATCTTTTATAAACTTTTGTTTCCTTCCAACTATATCTCTTTCAATTTTCATTTCATTCCCTCTTTTTTCCTACCTGCTTTTGATCTTCTATTTTATACTATAGATAAGTCTCGAGCGGTATGCACGAAGCAAGCCGTTGTCAGCCTGGTGAGGGAAAGTCTGCTGGTCTAGAAAAAAAATCATAAGGTAAGAAACAAGACCTGAGACTGGATTGGGAGTTAATCTGCATGGTTATCAATGTCCTGTTGTGCTTTGTGAAAGATGCCTGGTCCTTTCAATACTATATTTCATGCAGCGATGAAAATGGGATATGGAATATCATAGTGAAAGCTGGTTTGATTGTGATAATAATGACTAAGAAGCCATCAATGCAAAAAAACCCAATAGGAACTAATTATGAATAAAGAACTAGACACTGAACCTGCTTCATATTCTCTGCCTTTGGTTAGAGGCCTCCACCAGGCTTTGGAGCCTTGGGATGGGTTTGGACTTCATCTAAGTATTTCACCCCAATAGTTATTATATTTTTCCTTGAGTAAAAAGTGGGAACCTGAGACTTGTGCCACAGTTAAAGTTTTTTGAAATATTCTGATCAAAGTAAAGCTTTTCTTCATGTACTACTGTGCTTAGGAATGACTGTGAGCTAGATTGGAGCCCATTGTATAGATTTATATTATTCCATAGGCTATTAAATAATAATGGCTATCCTGAGAAATCACATTATCTTATCAGTAGTACCACTAGCTCATACCTTTATAAAATTTTACTTTATTCAATTGGCTCAGGGTACTTTAACATTTACATTCTCAGTTGCCTCTGTGATAGAGGCAAGTTGCCTATAGCTTATGTGAACTGAGATTAAAATCCAAGAGTTTAGCCTTTTAAGATTTCTAGTAAATCCCCTAAACCAAACTCTTCCCCTAAATGGTGAGTGAATTTAAAGCTAATATAACTACTTAAAAAAAATAAATAGCCAGGGGCTTTTCACATTGCCTTCTATCTCCTATTTAGTATTGAAAAAGAGTTTGGTGCTTTCTATACTGAACACATTCAGGTTCATGTTTTTCAGGGAGGTGTCAGCTCCACAAACAAGCATAGTTATAATTCTATTCTACTCATGAGCAAATATGAGGTACATGAATCTACCACTTTTTTGAATCCTATGAATATAAAATTCCTTGTATTTTTTTTTTGGTTTAAAACATAAAAATGATTCTAAGAAACCTCTTTTTAGGCCTTCCTAACTATGTTGAATTGTGGTGTTGGAGAAGACTCTTGAGAGTTCCTTGGACTGCAAGGAGATCCAACCAGTCCATTCTAAAGGAGATCAGTCCTGGGTGTTTTTGGAAGGACTGATGCTAAAGCTGAAACTCCAATACTTTGGCCATCTCATGCGAAGAGTTGGAAAAGACCCTGATGCTGAGAGGGATTGGGGGCGGGAAGAGAAGGGGACGATAGAGGATGAGTTGGCTGGATGGCATCACCGTGTCGATGGACATGAGTTTGGGTGAACTCTGGGAGTTGGTGATGGACAGGGAGGCCTGGTGAGCTGCGATTCATGGGGTTGCAAAGAGTTGGACATGACTGAGTGACTGAACTGAACTGAACTGACCTGAATTATGTTGACAGAGCTACAGCTTTACTCTCCAGAGGCTATTTTACTTTATAAAGAAACTTTTCAGATAGATGTTTTCAAGCAACGTTTCAGGTTTTACTTTGAATGCCATGGTTTCTGCATGGTTTCTACTATTTTAAAAGTTAAATAGAAATGTAACATGTTCAAGTAGCAATTAATAAATTCTGTCATTTATAGCAAAAAAAAAAAAAAACAACAACAGTAGCTTCTATCCTATTTGAAAATGAGCATTTCATAAATATTGAATACCATTACCATTAGTTGGTTAGCTAAAAAGATAGTAATTCCATTAGAGGTTTTCAGCAAGGAAGATATAAAATAGTTAAGATGAAGTGGCTGACATTATTTGTTACTACTTTGCTTTAAAAACGCAGTGAGCAGCAATGTTGTATGTTCTACAGACTTCCAAGGGGAAATTTTACCAGTTGTTTGAAAACTCTGAGCCTTTTATTAACGGGATTTCCTGTCTTACAGTCAGTGAGACTTGGTTGAAAATATACTTAGCTGTCCATGTAGTATATGCTTGTATCAAAGAATAATTTTATCCTTATAAAATATTCATCAGTATCTGATAGCACCAGAAGTGGAAATCTGACTGTCATCCTGTCCAGAAAAGGACTTACTTAATGTTTCATAATCAGAGGACGTGACAATACCCTTTAGTTCCTAAAAAGGCTGAATTTAGGTTATGGAGGCACCCTGATTCATAACTATTTCCTCAAACTAGATGGCTTCTTCCCAACTTCCTTTAAAGATTATATGACTAAAATCTCATTGACTGAATTCCTCCAGTTGAAAAATGAAAGTAAAATGACTCCCTTGTCACATTGAGCAATAACAGTGCCCAGTTAATAAGTCGATGCTATAGGACCTTGCTTATAGGAGAGCTGCATTCTTCCTGTTATTTAATAAAAGCATCTTTCTAATATGTGGCATGAAGGTGAGATTTTTGTCTTCTTAGGTTTGTCTAGAGTCAAACCTAGAATGATGATGTTGACGTTCACCAGCACTTTGTGTACTGAGGAAAGGACAAAGGTTGATTTCCGCTGTAATCTCACAAAGTTCTCTCTCAGCAATGGAACTGCCTCCAGGGCTCACTGTGTGCCCTCTGTGCTTTGCTATGTATTATACAGTTGCTTCCTGGATGATTCTATCTCATCCAGTTTTATAGCACTTATTTTCTAAAATAAATTCACGATTCATTGATAAGTCTTCTCCCTCTGGACACATACCTGAATGCAATCCCTGCTGTGGATTCTTCTTGTTCCCCAATGCTTCTCTAGTACTGAGAAGAAAGCCTGGCCTATATGAGGCACTCAATAATATATTTTTAATTAATGAATGAATGAAGAAAGACAGTGATGAATTACAGAAAATGTATTTGAAATTAGGAAAAATGTGTTTTTCTCAAAGTTAAAGGAAAAGGTAAATAAGACTAGTTTTAACATAATTTGCTATTAAAGTTCTAGCTTCCCACTACAACACTGTATTATAAAATAAGAATTTTGTTGTGATAACCTCTGTGTTTGATAAAGTTTGATGTTTAGTCTCATTTTCAGAGTTATTTTTTGTTTTAAGATGGACTTGATCTCATATAAATGACCCCTCATAAAAATATGTGTATACACACACTGACTGCTTATATTTTGGCTGCATGGTGGGGCATGCAGAATCTCAATTACCCATCTAGGGATGGAACCTGGGCTCCCTGCAGTGGAAGTGCAGAGTCTTAATCACTGGACCACCAGAAAGCCCCCCACATTAATTTTTAAACTTTTCTTGATATACAATCAATTAATCCAGCAGCCAGAAAATAGTTTTTGACATCAGAGCGTATGCTACACAAATTTCCTTTACTATTCATTTTCGATTGGCATGTAGGCATCTCAGAGATGCACCCTAGCAGTTTTCTTACTGTAGAGCTGGACTGTGGGAGTTGTAAGTTTCTCAGGTACTAACAAAAGCAGCTGTAGCTCTATGTGCTAATGGGATTTCAGGCCATGCAACATTATAGACAAATTATAAATACAGATTCAGTCACACTTGAAAGAGGACCCAAACAAGCGTTACACGTAAGTGCAATTGATTTCCCAACTCAACAAGTAATTTAACCAAATATTTCTAATCTCAAAAGTCTAAAAGCCAAATAAATTAGCCTTACTTCTTGATCAACATAAATTTCTGGTTGATAAGTTAGCAAGCAGCTACAAGGCTACACTAAAGTTTTATTGTATTGTACCACAAAAAGGGAAAATGTCATTAAAGGAATGTTAAATTTGCTATTTTAAGACCATCAGTGGAAATACTGCTACATTCTTGGTCATATATCACATGATATTTAAATCTCTGTTTTTTTCAGGTATTTTTAGAGATTTCCCTTACATACAAGATTTACTGATATATTCTAGACACTTTCAGTTAAGAGTTCATATATTTATAGTACTGCAATTTCTTGGGTTGTTTATTTACAAAAGATCAAATCCAGAAATAGTGTCTTTATTGGTGTCTGATTAACTTTAGGAAAGCTTTTAAATTATTCTTATATTTATAAGGCACTTCCTTGATTTTTAGATTACTTAGGCACACTCATTTCTGGAAATGCTTAATCAAAAGCCTTAAATTTAAAATAATTGTAAATTGCAGTGCTGATGGCTATAAAAGTACAATTACTGTATCAGTTTACCAATATTGCCCTATTTGCCAATAAAAGCACCGAAACCGTGGTTTGTATTTCCAGCAAATCTATGTTGAAAGCCACATAATGGTAGGAAAAATCGTTCTAATCATACCATTATTGTCATAAGATGGGCCTATTACTTTTAAAACCATGGATTCTAAGAAATGTCTAAGCTAGGCGCATACTGCCATTGTTCAATACACATTCGAGGATGGTGGGAGTCTGTTTTGAACTAAGCATTACTTAGTTCAGCAGTACTTAGTAATGTGAGCATTACTGCTTTCCTAAGACAGGAAACAAACTGTAAAGACTAACTGCGAAAAGAGCTGGAAGGTAATGTAAATAAGTGATGTGAGCCACTTGGTGAATGAGCGTGTGGGCACATTGAGTGGGAAACTGGAACGTTGTCGAATGAAAGGGCACAAAGCTCTCCTCAAGGCAGCAGTGGTTACACTCTTTTTCAGGAAACTTGCCATACAGGAATACATTACTCAACTTTGCCAGACATCCCAGTTTTTTCAAGAAAAGAGTAGATTAATATTTTTGTTTGTTGAATATCATTACAAATCTGGAAAGGAGTAATATCCAAATTTTATGTGCTTTCTCATGCTTTTAAATCATTTGCAAATATTTGTACTGAATATTTCCTTATTTAAATCTTAGAGCTACAGGTTTGCAACCTAGTCTAGAAGTCAGAAGAGTCAATTTTCTTACTATAAAAAATGAGACACTCTCCTGTTAAAATCTTGTTCTTTTTAGATGATTGTGCCCAATTAGCAGTAGTGGAATTTTCCCATGTCACAGAGTGAATTTCCAATACCCATTTATGCATTCATAATACTGAATGTCCTTGAAGTCCAAAATCACAGTTTCAGGTACATATTTTTATCATATAAAACACACCATCGTGAAGGGGAAAAATGATACAACCCAGGCACCATCTTAATGTTAGTTTTATGATAATCATTTCAAAGCAGATTGCTCATAACATCATACTTTTTTGTCACATTCAGGAAGGTATTTTGTAACATTATCCTAAAAACAGAGGCTGAGAAAGAGAGCAAAATTAGCTTTTTCTACATTTTTTTTTAAACCTATGGTTTTGACCTCCAGAAACATGTTAATTAAGGATGAAAAACAGTGTATATGGAAAAGTCTTCACTCCCTGAACTTCATGAATGGAAAAATAATAAATTTTTCTTCATAAGTATTTTAAAAAGCTTTTAAATGTTCTACCTTCTAACCTCTCTCCATACAGCAAATATTAAACATATATGTAAATATATACTTAAGGAGAGAGAGCTGAGGAAAAGAAAAAGTATATACTCTACTTTTGGTTCTGTTTCTTTAGAGAATCCTGACATATACAGTAATTAATTTTACACATATTACTGCTAAATTGTATCTCCCTTATCTCATAACTTTATATGATGTTTTTTCTCAAAAGTTTTTATTTGCCTGCACTCAAAGAAATTTATATTTATTCATAATTAAATTTATCTTACTACAGTCAACTTATTATTCTTGGCTGAATGATTCTTTTAGAGGCTTAACTCTGTGTGCAACACTATCTGCCCAGATTTACCTCATATACAGAGGATACAATCATGCTTGCTTCATCAAGGCTAGTTTTTGAAGTCAGATTAATGTAAGAGTTATTCAGCTTTCTATGGCAATTGTCTACATCAGCTATAGCTAATGTGGCTATTGCACACCATGTTACTATTGTTTTTCCCAAGGATAAAAAGCTACTTTAATAACTCTTTTGAATCACACTAGATGAATTATTATGCTCAAATTGAATGACACAGATTATTCTTACCTAGCTTATTAAATTCTCAGGAGAGACTAAACTCTTTGAATGAATAATCTCAAACCAGTATTGAATTGAGCCCACATACCCAAAGGAGATTTAGATCATCTGCTAATTCTGCTGGGCAAAGACTTTCTTTCTCTTCTCTGAGCTTTGGATAAGTATAATCAAATGTGCTTCCAGCTCCCATCTTTGTATCCCATCATTAGATGTGTAGTCTATGTAAAACTAGACTTGCGTTATTTGAACCCAACGTACAATGTATTCCTTTCCCACAAAGAACATAGATGGATGTATTAAGGACACTGAAAGAGTATTTTGCAAATGAACACAATTCTTCCTTAGGATCTGATGTCTTTTAAATTAAAACTATTTCCTAAAACATGTGTTAACCTCTATTTAAAAAAATGATTAGGTCAAATAATTCTTTCCCTTTTGCCCAACAAATATTTTGGAAGGTGAAAGTTCTTACATTTTGAAATGTCACAGAAATCTCTTCGTATTCTTAACTGACCCCTTTTCCCACCACCCACCACCACCCTCTTTCTGAAACAAGCATGTCCAGCAAGACTTTCACGAACAAGGAATCCATTCAGGACTCAGACACCTGGGCCAATTTCCACTCAACAGGTTTCCTATGCACTTGTAGATGCCAAACAGCAACTCTTGTTTCTCCAAAAGAATTCTTAATAGAGAGGGGATTACACTCTAAGTGGCTTTCTGCTTTCACCATTTATGAAGCTCAGTGTTAGCTTGCTGAAAGTTCACTTCATTTGTACCATCAGGAGCCTAACAAGCTTTAGAAACTGACTGAGTGATGTAATATTTTGTGTGTGTACAGATGAAACATTGTAGTACCTAGCAATCTGTTACATTAAAGGCACATGTACATTTTTGAGTATCTCTCTAATTTTTTAAGATAGTTCCATCACATTCTGAATTTCAGCTTTAAATGAAGACTGTGAGATGAAAATTATTACAACTTTAATAATAATCTGTATGGCAACATAAAGACAAAAGTAAAGAAATGCATGCATTTAAATACTGATTCTCAACAACTCTGTAAGCAAATATCTACTCATTATCTGAATATAAAAATTAAAATGTCTTCACAGTGGTAATGCACTGGTAAATGTCTGGCCTACGGATGCCAAAAGTCAGACTGTGTCAATGGTCCCACCTACTAATGTTCAATAAAGTCAGTGTACAATCAAGTTGAAAAACGAAACAATGCACACTGAATGAGGAACTCTACAAATCATCAAACATGAAATTAACACTAAAACTATTGCCTTTAAGAATTTAATCAGTAATCCGGAAAATGAGTTTTATACAGATGTAATGAATTCCCAAGAATAATTTGTGCAATGTCCAATTCATGGGGTTAGGCTTGTATAAACCTTGCCTAGTGCCATCTTGGTAGTGATTTTTTCACCACAGACATTATCCAACATCTCCTGTGTTCTCTGAAGCATGAGACTGCCAAATATCCACATTTGAATCACATGATCATGCTATGTTATTTGTGAAGATTACTTTTATTTCTTTATCTATCTGGACCCACAGTTGAGCTCTCATCTTGAAATCAAAAAGGAGCACTGCTGGAATAAACAACTTTGCTAGAGTCACTTTATAATCACTCCTTTGCAACACATGTAAATTCCATAGACAAGGGTTATTTACTGATATTCATTCTAAGTAATTTTTGTGTTTGTCAAGGAGGTATGCCTCTCTCCATTTTTAAGAAATGAAAGCTACAAAGTCTGAGAAGGATCAGGAAACAAATACTCCATATAATCTGAAATTAAGGGATCACACTGAGAAGGCCGCACACTGCAACAAAGAGTAGCCCCCGCTCACTGCACTGCAGCTAGAGAAACTCGTGCTCAGCAATGAAGACCCAGTGCAGCCAAAAACATTATAAAGAAATAAATTTCAAAAATGTGAAAGGGATCAAATTAATATTTTTGATAATTTAAACTGTTTTAAAATTAATTTTATTTTGCATAATTTCTATGTTCAGTTCAGTCAGTCACTAGTCTTGTCCGACTCTTTACAACCTCATGAACCACAGCACGCCAGACCTCCCTGTCCATCATCAACTCTCGGAGTCCACCCAAACCCATGTCCATTGAGTCAGTGATGCCATCCAACCATCTCATCCTCTGTCATCCCCTTCTCCTCCTGCCCTCAATCTTTCCCAGCGTCAGGGTCTTTTCAAATGAATCAGCTCTTCGCATCAGGTGGCCAAAGTATTAGAGTTTCAGCTTCAATATTAGTCCTTCCAGTGAACACCCAGGACTGATCTCCTTTAGAATGGACTGGTTGGAACTCCTTGCAGTCCAAGGGGCTCTCAAGAGTCTTCTCCAACACCACAGTTCAAAAGCATCAATTATTCAGTGCTCAGCTTTCTTTCTAGTCTAACTCTCACATCCATACATGACCACTGGAAAAAACATAGCCTTGACTAGACGGACCTTTGTTGACAAAGTGATGTCTCTACTTTTTAATATGCTGTCTAGGTTGGTCATAACTTTCCTTCCAAGGAGTAAGCATCTTTTAATTCCATGGCTAGAGTCACCATCTGCAGTGATTTTGGAGCCCAGAAAAATAAAGTCAGCCACTGTTTCCACTGTTTCCCCATCTATTTCCCATGAAGTGATGGGATCAGATACCATGATCTTAGTTTTCTGAATGTTGAGCTATAAGCCAACTTTTTCACCCTCCTCTTTCACTTTCATCAAGAGGATCTTTAGTTCTTCTTCACTTTCTGCCATAAGGGTGGTGTCATCTGCATATCTGAGGTTATTGATGTTTCTCCCAGCAATCTTGATTCCAGCTTGTGCTTCTTCCAGCCCAGCGTTTCTCATGATGTACTCTGCATATAAGTTAAATAAGCAGGGTGACAATATACAGCCTTGACATACTCCTTTTCCTATTTGGAACCAGTCTGTTTTTCCATGTCCAGTTCTAACTGTGGCTTCCTGACCTGAGGTTTCTCAAGAGGAAGGTAGGTGGTTTGGTATTCCCATCTTTTTAAAAATTTTCCACAGTTTATTGTGATCCACACAGTCAAAGGCTTTGGCATAGTCAGTAAAGCAAAAATAGATGTTTTTTCTGGAACTCTCTTGCTTTTTCGATGATCCAGCAGATGTTGGCAATTTGATCTCTGGTTCCTCTCCCTTTTCTAAAACCAGCTTGAACATCTGGAAGTTTATGGTTCATATATTGCTGAAGCCTGGCTTGGAGAATTTTGAGCATTACTTTACTAGAGTGTGAGATGAGTGTATTGTGTGGTAGTTTGAGCATTCTTTGGTATTGCCTTTCTTTGGGTTTGGAATGAAAACTGATCTTTTCCAGTCCTGTGGCCACTACAAGGGTAATATTCTGACAATGATATATATAGGGCTGTTCTTGTCAAAAGCCATGTACTCTGTTCACTGAGGACCGACCCCAAGGTCTATTGTAATAGATATTCAGTTAATAAAATCTCTTAAGGATCAAATGCATATTTTCCAAGCTCACTATATTATTACATTTGGTTTTCTTTTCAGTCATGGCTGAAGTAAGTGGTTTTTACCTACTTCTAAACTGATTTAAGAGATAAGTAAGAGAAACAGATACAAATATTGATGATATCTGTTTTATAATCATGTTATTCTAAAAAACATAAAGGACAAAAGTCAAACAATGAAAGAGGGATTTAGTTTAAGCGTCTTAAAGGAGCATTCACACTGTCTTCAATATGAACTGTCTTCATCAACAACTTCACCAAAAATGAAGAACACAGAGATTCTTTTTTCTACTGTTTCTTATCACTGCTCTTAAAAATAAAAATTAGAGCTGAAAAGAAAAGGTTAAGTGATAGGAATTTTTTTCTTTCCTGTAAGTACCTCAATGGTCTTCTGAGAATTTTTCTTTCAAGTCTCAGTTCTTGCTTTCTATAGAAATCATCCCTGTGCCTGACATTTTTAATCATCCTCAAATATCTATTCACTCTCTTTCTAAATGAATACACTTTAATTAAATGGGCAATGTTTCTGTTTAAAAATACTTAGCATTCCACACTCCCATAAATCTGGAGATGAGTATGTGACCCACCCCTGGATGAAGAGGTGTACACAATACTTAAGGGTTGGGCTTTTCAGAGCCTTGTCTTCCTAACAGAGCAAACAACATAGTCCATGTATCTTTTGCCCTTTGTCTTTTCTCTTTCTTCCTTCCTAGAATTTAAAAGTGATATCTAGAAGGGCAATAGCTTTTTTGTAAATATGAGAATGGCCTTGCACTAAGGATGACAATGCTGAAAGCTCTGGGGAGGCTGAGATCCTGATGCTGTCATGTCACCATAACAATAACCCTGGATGACTGTCTGCCTTCAGACTCAGTGTTGCATGAAAAATAAAATAAATAGAGCAAAATAAAATAATAAAATAAGCACATCAACTGAGTTTTTGTGACCCAGCTGAATGCAGCCTTAACTCTCAGACTTACTTTATGTGTCTCTGCACCCCTCTGGCTTAGGTGTTCCTCCTTATTTCCATGGCATCTCCTATAATCCCAAACACAATACTTCCTGCCCCTCACTGCATCATAAATTTCAGGAAGACAGAAACCGTGTTAATCTTTTAATTGGTGATGTCCCTTGAACTTTGGACATATCTTCATAGCACATAGTAGGCATACAATACATTTGATAGATGGGGAAATGATAAAGAAATGACTAAGTACAATTCCAGTTTTTCTATATCTACTACTAACAAATAACCCAAAACTCTTCATTTTACTTAGACTATTGCAGTACCTTCCTCATGGTTCTCCCTGCATCCCATTGTTTAAAAATCTTCCCAGAGTATTCCCATTACATTTATAATTAAATCCTAATCTTTTACACATTCTTTGAAGCTTAGTATGATTTGGCTTCCCTCTGCCAATGGATATATATGCATGCTAAGGTGCTTCAGTCGTGTCCTACTCTTTGCGACCCTATGGACGTTAGACCACCAGGCTCCTCTCTCCATGGGATTCTCCAGGCAAGAATACTGGAATGGATTGCCATGCCCTCCTCCAGGGGATCTTCCCATCCCAGGGATCGAACTCGTGTCTCTTACCTCTCCTGCATTGGCAGGCAAGTTCTTTACCACTAGCGCCACCTGGGAAACTCTGGATACAGCCTCATTCAATTTTCTTCACTCTATGCTAATTGAAGGCAGGAGGCGAAGGGGAGATAGAAGATGAGTTGGTTGGATGGCATCACCAACTCGATGGACATGAGTTTGAGCAAGATCTGGGAGCTGGTGATGGACAGGGCGGCCTGACGTGCTGCAGTCCATAGGGTCACAAAGAGTCAGACACGACTGAGTGACTGAACTGATATACTAACCATGAGGGTTTTCTTTCAGTTATTGAAACATTCCAAGCTCATTCTCACGTTAAGATCTCTATGCCAGATGTTTCATTTCTATAGGTATCCACACAGCTGACTTCTGGCCTTCCAGATCTCATTTCAGATCAGTTGCTCAGAGAAGTCACCGCTGAAGAACTCTATCTAAAGGAACTCATCAAGCTCTCTATTCCCTAACTCTCTTGTAGAATGGTTGAGAAAATACTTTTATTTCTGCAAGGCTAGGGTTTTCTGAGACATTTTTTTTTTGAATCTTGGATCCTGGGCTGCAATGAAACCTTTAGAAGGTAATTTATGATTGAATAAATAATAAGAATTCCAGAGAGATTTACTTTCCAGAGGAACATGTTTACATTTCAAGGGGAGTTGAGACTCAGGACTATAGAGACATTTCAAAAAGTGAGGGCCTAGGATTCTCCCCATCACTTTTTCAAGGAAACTCTCTCAAAAGAGAAAGGAAGACAGCTGCCCCTCTCTCCTATATAAATGCCAGATTTTTTTTTTTTTTTTTTTGGTGGGGAGTGGAGGGCTTACTCACCTACAATTCAGAACCAGTGTATGTGTGGAGTAGAATCTGGCTCTTACAGCATTGCCCTGGAGGGAGGACCACATAATACAAGGGAAACAACACATTATTAATTGCTATAAATAAGTAGTGATAAATCTTCTCTGCTCCAGAAAACTCATGCTGGCTTTCAGGGTAATATTAGTAAATATAGTATAAAAAACCCTAATATTGCCTTTATTCTTTTACAGTTCTCATCGTTTGATATTGGGTATTCACATTACTCTGAGTGGTCCATGAGTTCAGAATCTTTCTTAGGTTTACAACTCATGCCTGAAAGAGCTCCTAATAGGATATCAATAAGTACTAGAGGAATGAATAAGTGAATCAATCACTGAAACAATGACTTTTGGAGAACTAGATTGAGTAGCTTTCAACTGATTTGGCTTAAAATGAAGGGGAGATTAAAAACCTTGAAAAATAATTGTTTTTCACAGATGACCTGCTAAAGCATAGTATATATAACATATCTCTGAAAATTGAGATTTTTCATAAATGTCTGAAATGAAGACTTTTTGGGTTTTCTTAACAAACTGATTTCCTTATGATTTAGCTACTGGCTGTGTACTTAATGAGATTTATATTTTATATAAAGATTGAATAATTTATATTTTATATAAATATTGAATAATTTATCTGTATTTCTGCCCAGCTGCACAGCAGTTCAGATGAAAAGGACCGAGCTAAAGCAACTTTAGTTCTTCCAGAGCTCTGAACAAAAACACAATTAGTTCTCAGAGTTATGTATCATAAGTGGAAAATTTTGAGTATACTTTAATAATTCCCAGTCTCTATCAAGAGTGCTGACAACAATTTAAATTTGAGGAAGACTACACCTTAATGGCATTGCAAGATGAGTTACTCCCAAAATACACTAAGCAGAATCTGCAGAATAGACTTAGTAAGCATCATATACTTGAATATTGAAAGGGATCTTCAGAAAACAATTGTTTTCATTTTGGGGGAGTTGATACTGAGCCCTTATTTCTGATAATACTTGCACTATTTGTTCAAGTTGATCATAGCATTGTAGAAACAAAACAAACATATTGATGGCATAAATATTTGACAAATGTAATTCTCGAAGCTTTCGTTCAAAGAGAAAAATGATTTCTGAATTATTGTGGTGGATTCAAGTATGGCTAGAATTAATTAGGAATTCTCTTTATACTTTAAATAATTTAAACCATAGGTTAGAGTAAAAAAATGTTTCTTCTTTAAGCATTTCTGAATGTAGTAAGTATTTTAAAATTGTTATCAAAGTAAGTTAGCTGTAATTACCCAGAATTTGAGAAGGTAAATGTCCATCATGGATGGATAAAGATACAATATATACAATGGAATATAATTCAGCTATAAAATAAATGAAATAATGCCATTTGCAGCAACATGGATGGAACTAGAGATTATCATACTAAGTGAAGTAAATCAGAGAAAGACAAATATACTATACCCCTTATATATGGAATCTAAAAAATAAATGAATTTCTTGACAAAAGAGAAATAGACTCATAGACATGGAAAATAAACTTTAGGTTACCAAAAGGTTAAGGTCGGAGGGGAAGAGGGATAAATTAGGAGTGTGGGATTAACAAATACACACTACTAAACATTGGGTTTGCCCAAAAGTTTCTTCAGGTTTTTCTATAACATACTACAGAAAAAGCTTGAACAAACTTTTTGGCTAACCCAATATATAATATATAAATGACAAGGACTAACTGTATAGCACAGGGAACTGCATTGAGTGTATTACAATACCCTAAAATGGAAAAGAATCTGATATATATATATATATATATATATATATATATATATATGTCACTTTGCTGTACTCTTGAAACTAACACAATATTTTAAGCCAACTATACTTCAGTAAAAAATAAGAAAAACCAAAAGGGCCCTTCTCAAGTAACCCTGAAAATGGATCTCTTGGTATATATGTTATTACTTCTAAGGCAGCATGGGTTCCCTGATGTGTCAGTTCAGGTTCTCTGGAGGAGGTGCTGAGGTGAAGTGAGGAGAGCAAAGAGTCTGCTGAGGTTGGGGGTTAGGGCTGAGCATTGCCTGTGAAAGACAAGAGGAAGAAGCAGAAGAGAGCAGGAAAAGTTTCAGGCATAAGACAAGTCCAACACTAAGGAAAGGGAATTAGAGAGAGAGAAGAAATGGGCAAAGAAAGCCTCAGAGTGTGATAGGGAGGTCCAGAGCAAAGATGGCGGTTTGGAGAGGTTTCTTTGGTGGGGTGCAGAGGATCACCAGGAAAGAAGTGCCTCAGATCAAACACGGAGAGGTTTCCTGAGGTCCTGCAGCTGGAGGTGCTCATCTAACTGAAAATACTTTCTTGAGGAGAGAGCCACGGAGTACAACTCCATGACTACTGCCTCTGATTACATTAATTATAAAAGCAACCCATGGATGTTAGAAAGCTAGGTGTTTTTGTCAGATGCCGTTATAGACTTAGGTTTCTAGGCCTCAGTTCTAGTATTTTTAAAGTGAGGGGACAGTTGATCATCATTAATGAGTATTTTATAATTAAATAGGATTAAAATATTTTTTAAAACTGTGTGGAGTAGAGAAATTTCGAGTTAGAAGAAATCATAAAAATTATTAGCCTAACCCTTTAATTTGACAAAGAGAAAACTGAGGCCCACAGGGAGTAACTACCCAACATGACCATTGGACTAGTTACACCAGGGTAAAAATGGAGTCCATACCTTCTCATTGCCAACCCAGAGCTCTTTTTTTTTTTTCTTTAACATTTAAATTTATTTTTAATTGAAGGATAATTGCTTTGCAATATTGTGTTAGTTTCTGCCATACATCAACATGAGTCAGTCATAAGTATACTTATGCCTCCTCCCTCTTTTTCCTTCCTCCTACCCAATCCCACCTCTCTGCTGCTGCTGCTGCTGCTGCTGCTAAGACCCTTCAGTTTTGTCCAACTCTGTGTGACCCCATAGATGGCAGCCCACTAGGCTCCTCCATCCATGGGATTTTCCAGGCAAGAGTACTGGAGTGGGGTACCTTGCCTTCTCTAATTCCACCTCTCTAGGCTGTCACAAAGCCCCAGTTTGAGCTCCCTGAGTCATAGAGCAAATTCCTACTGCCTAATCTATTTTACATATGGTGGTGTATACATTTCCAAGCTACTCTACCTATTCATCCCAACCTCTCTTTCACCTCAGCCTGCTGTGTCCACAAGTCTCTTCTCTATGTCTGCATCTCCATTACTGCCCTAAAAGTAGGTTCATCAGTACCATCTTCCTAGATTCCATATATATGCATTGCTGCTGCTACTAAGTTGCTTCAGTCATGTCTGACTCTCTGCGACCCCATAGACGGCAGCCCACAAGTCTCCGCTGTCCCTGGGATTCTCCAGGCAAGAACACAGGAATGGGTTGCCATTTCCTTCTCCAATGCATGAAAGTGAAAAGTGAAAGTGAAGTCGCTCAGTTGTGTCTGACTTTTAGTGACCCCATGAACTGCAGCCCACCAAGCTCCTCCATCCATGGGATTTTCCAGGCAAGAGTACTGGAGTGGGTTGCCATTGCCTTCTCCATATATATGCATTAGTATACAATATTTGTTATTCTTTTTCTGGCTTCACTCTATATAATAGGCTCTAAGTTCATCCACCTCATTAGAACTGACTCAAATATGTTATGTTTATGGCTGAGTAATATTCCACTGTATATATGTACCACAGCTTCTTTATCCATTCATCTGTCAATGCACATGTAGTTTGCTTCCATGCCCTAGCTATTGTAAATATGCTGCAGTGAACACTGTGGTACTTGTGTCTTTTTCACTTATGGTTTTCTCAGGGTATATGCCCAGTAGTAGTGTTGTTGCCAACCCAGTCCTCTTTTAAAGAAGCTGAACAAGACACAAAGAGAGAGAAACTTTATTTCACCAACAGTTCAGACTTCAAAAAAAATATTCAGAAATGGGCACATCTATTCTCTCACACTGATGGGGCAGTCTAGTAAAAGTTTAGAAAAGAAATCAAAACCACAAAAGCCATATGAAGTGAATCATATTACAGCTGACCCTTGAACAACATGGGTTTGAACTGCTTAGATCCACTTACACATAGATTCCTTTCCAGTAGTAAATACCGCTTGATGGATCTGCAGTTGGTTGAATCTGTGGATTCAGAATCTGGATACAGGGAATCAAACCATGTATAAGAAAGGGTAGATTTCCAGCTGAGCAGAGGGTTGGTATCCCTAGGCCCTGCATTGTTCAAAGGTCAATTGTCTTTGGTTTCCAATGAATAAGGAGGTGACACATTGATGAAAACTGCTTTAGATTTTATTTAACATATTTTAGCTTTGAGTCCATAGATCCCTAGAAGATGTGTTCATAGTCCTAAAACTGTAAATTCCTGTTCCTTTCACCAAAATTTCTGTGATCCAGACAATCCCAAATTTTCTGTTAGTTATTTTTCTTTGCTTACTGCTACTGATAGTCAACATGGATCTCTGATTTAACTTAAACATTTAAGTAAACATTCTGCTTCCACAAGGCAGAGGTTTGTAATAATGAAAACTGAGAAATCATCTTGATCTTTGGACAAGTGTGAATAGGATCAGGTAAGCCAAAAACCTTGAAGAGCTGGGTAAAAGAGAGATGTACTCAATCCTTACTTTGCAAACCAGAGAGTCAGACAAATGAGTATATCTTGACAAGTTATTTATTTAACAATTTTTTTTTTGCTACACAAATTTCATTATAAGATAAATAAGTATGACAGATTATAAGATAAATAAGTATGACACCTATTTGGGAATCACCATAATACTAAATGGGATTCCCTAGTGACTCAGATGATAAAGAATCTGCCTGCAATGCAGGAGACCCAGGTTCAATCCCTGGATCAAAAAGATCCCTGGAGAAGGGAATGGCAACCCACCCCAGTATTCTTATCTGGATAATCCTATGGACAAAGCCCCCTGGCGGGCTACAGTCCATGGGGTTGCAAAGAGTCAGACACAACTGACTGACTGAGCATGCATGCATATTACTAAACGTTTTTCTCATGAGTCTACTCCAGTAACAACATTCATAATGCAGAAAATAGTAATCTACAGCCATTATCATTTTCAGGTAAATAAATATAATAGCAGGGTGTTACAAGCGTGAAAGACACTGTTGCCTTCCTAATAATACCAAAAAAAAAAATATTTCGTTGATTGAAGGACAAAGAGAAGTATATACTACTAAAGCTAAGTGGCCCTTGAAGGAAGGGCTCTGAGACTACAGCTCTGATTTGGCACCTTCTGTTACATAAAATGTGACCTCATGTCTCAGAAGATCAATTGCTGAAAGAGTTCTGCCTATTGGCAACTACTACACTGGGTGCTATCTCTAGGCAGAAAAGTAAAGAGAAAGTTTTTTTAACCAAGGCATTTGTGGTTGAATTGGAATATGGATCACATATAAGAGATGCTGAAGAGTTAGTGTGTCATGCTGTATCTTGAGTCTGGTCTCTACTTAGAGCTGTGTCACTGCTTAGATCTAGATCAGTTGAGTTTTGTTGACAGAGGCAAGGAGAAATTCTATGTCATGTGATAAGGAATCCTAACAAAAACTCCTGGAGTACAAAAGCAGAAGCACAAACCTAGACAATGTATTTTTAAAAAGACATTACTTTCCCCAAAAAGGTCTGGTTTTTCCAGTAGTCATGTATGGATGTGAGAGTTGGACCATAAAGAAGGCTGAGCACCGAAGAATTGGTGCTTTTGAACTGTGATGCCGAGGAAGACTCTTGAGAGTAGCTTGGACTGCAAGGAGATCAAACCAGTCAATCATAAAGGAAATCAATCCTGAATATTCATTGGAAGGACTGATGTTGAAGCTGAGGCTCCAATACTTTGACTCTACGCATCTGATGCTTAGAGCCAATTCATTAGAAAAGACCCTGATGCTGGGAAAGATTAAAGGCAGGAGGAGAAGGGGATGACAGAAGACAAGATGGTTGGATGGCATCACCAACTCAATGAACATGGGTTTGAGCAAACTCCTGTTTGCTCTTCACCTGGAGATGGTGAAGGACAGAGATGCCTGCATGCTGCAGTCCATGGGGTCACAAAGAGTCAGACACGACTGAGCGACTGTCCAACAACAATAATTTACTATCAACTTACCCTTACCTAAAACATTATCTCAATCCTAGTTTTGGTTAATACAAAGTCTCTGGCTTTGTTCTCCGGGACAGTTTCTACACCCTCTTGAATTTCTAACTGAATGCTTATATGAGAGCAGAATACTCAGGCAACCTGTGCTTCAAAACGTTCAAAATGAAAAAGGCAGAGTAAAATAAATCAGTTTGGCTACTTAGTGGTAAATGCCTCATTTTCTTGCTGTGTTTACCCTTCTGACCCAGAGGAATATAATGTATATCCTCTCACTGCATTCTTAATAAGGTTATTTATACAGCATATCCAATGAGTTTGTGCCCTGTGCAATAAATTCTCAGCTCTGAAATGTGTGTGAGAATGTAGACATCATTATTGGAGGAATTAACCTTGTAAATGAGGATCACCCTTATTGAAACTCTGGATTTTGATTATTCAAGAGTGGCACAGAATACAGACAGTTTTATGTAGATTTATAATAATCAGCCTTGCAAATAGCCACTGACTATGAATAAGTAATGATATTTTGGCAACAAGTGAAGAATTCTGACCTCATTTCTAAAATACTTCTGTGTTGCTTTGTAATTTCCAGTGCCAGCAGAAGAAAAAAATTACTGGTGTATCTCAATGCATAGAATTAAGGGCTTCATCATCAGTAGTGATTGTGTTTTGAGCTGGCTGAGCTGAACAAATCAGAAGGAAGAAACACAGAATAGAACTTTTCAACATTACTTCTTATTGTCTCTAGTGTATTCTAATATTTTCCACAGATATTCTTCTAAGTCTCAACCTCCACTCAACAACACTTATGTCACTTCAATGACCACAGCTAAGATATACCAGGATAAATTATAATTTTATTAATTCCCTGATTCATTAAGAAGCTACAGAAATCTAAGGGAAGGAGGAAGCTACCAAATTATAATCCTAAAGCAAGGGATCAAAGAAAAAATGACAGTTTTCTCACTTAGGTAAAAGCCTGAGACACATCACCTGACTCTAATTTCAGTCAGTTTCCTAACAAAGGGAAAATCTTGAAGATTAACAAGGGACTTGGTGATTCTACTTCTGCTTTTCCCTCCTCCAGTTCATGACAGCTATCTCCTCTTCTTTGTACCTTGAAGAGACACAAGGGGAGAATATTTCAGAACCTATTATGAAGAAGATTTAAAAGCTTTTAGCTTGGAAGCAAAAGCCCATTAATCTAATGTTCTTTAAGCCCATGTATAAGATCCTATTGCCAGGTCAGAGCAACAGGGCAAAGGTGGAAGGAGAAGTTCCCTCTCTTCCATATGAATACCTACGGAATTGCAGCAGCCACAATAAATAAATACAGACACCACTGCTGATCATAGTATAGGTGGAGTTACAAGTATTTATCTGTGAAAGTTGTACATCTAAAATTTGTACATTTCAGTATCTTTATATTATAACTCAGAAAGAACTGCAAATACTACTAGTAATAATTGAGTAGGGGTGGGGAGTGGGTGGAAGCAAAAATAAAAGATGAATGGGTGAATAATGATAATATTTTAAGCTGGGTAATGGATACACAGGAGTTCATTATACTATTTTATTTATTATGTATGTGCTTGAAATTTCTCATAATAAAAAGTTAACAATGTTGTTTCAGTTTTATTCCCAACTCACAGGCCAACTTTTATCAATATGAGGATTGTAATTAAAATGTACTTATATATTTGACATTATCAATGCAGGATGAAGACAATACATTCACACACTCCAACCTGAAGGAAAGAGCTGGATCTGTTTTTCTTTTTTTTTCAGTTCTGAGTCTTTGCTTGGATAAGATGGGACATTAAAGAAGCTTGCTCATGATAATCGAACAGTCTACTGCCTCTGGAAGTGAGGGACATCAAATGAACAATTGTACACGGTCAGAGTTTTCAGTCTGTGGTGTTGTATATAATTCTTTACACCACATCTGGATTTAGCAAAGTCCCTTCAACTACTTAAGTAGCTTTTAATGTATTCGACTATTGCTGACATTCCCTGATTAGGAACACTCAGTTTATGTACCATTATACAGCATCCTATTTGACGTACCAATATGAAAATACTGAAATCTTTCTAAAAATGTTTATTTTATCTTCAAGTATTGGTACCATCCCAACCAAAGATGAAACTGCTTTATCTACAGACATGTTTTCATATTATATGAGAAAGGGTTCATGCTCAATAAAAAGAATTAAATGAATAAATGGAAGAGCGATATCTAAACGATTAAAAGATGTTTATTGGATTTCAAAGATGAGAATAAAGGAAAGTAATAAAATATTTAAGCAGAAGCATTTGTAAAGATTTTTAAAATTAAGTTCATTTGAAAGCATTTATGGAGTTATTGTGGGCAAGAAATGACACAATATACTAAGGCTTTTAAACATTACATATTTGTTACTTCTAAAAAGGACTATTGGTTTAAGAGCTGCTAAAGGAAGCAGTCAAATGTCTAGGGAAAAAACTATCTTTGCTAACAATACATTTATTACATGGATAACCTTAAGTTCTTAAGTTTGGATAAAATTGGTTTCAAAAGATCTAAACCTCAAAACCTAAAATGAGACAAAAAGGTTTGTGGAGTCTAAATTACCTGAATAATTACTTTTTATTGCCCCGTTCCTTTAGCTTGTATGACAAATATTGAGTAGCAACAGCATGAGAATTCAGATAATTCTAACCACTCATAAACAAAGGGCTACATCAAATCTGTGCTAACACAATGACTATCTTTTTACAACAAAGAGTAACAAAACAATAACTACCAATACTTAATCAGTTAAAATTTATACAAAGTCAACTAATTTTCCGAAAGTTGTAAGTAATGGTACCTAAATGCTTAATCCCTCATTTCAAAGAGCAGTAAATACAATCAATGCCCTCTCCCTAGGAACAAGACCAAAAGAAGTACCTGCAATCTTTTAAGATATCTCACATAAACATCCAGTCAATCAAATGGACTGAGTGTCCATAAGATGCAAAGCTTCCAAAAAAGATCAGAACAAAATCTTCCTAGCATCATGTGCGTTGCTGAAACACTTAGCTCTGCAGCAACAAAAGCAAAAAATTATGCAGGCTTGTCAATTGCTACTGTGCCAGGATATGAAAACATCAATAATGACTGCATCTAGAAATTTAATTTCAGTAGTCTTTTATGGAATGGATCATATATAAATTGATCACTGCTTTGCTCATTACAGAGGAAGCGTACTGAGGCTGACCCGGCAGATAGACTGACCATATAACCCCAATTTTCTCTTACTGGCAACTTTTTGATGCTTTTTTTCCTCCAAGGCTATAGTTTGTTTTCTTCTTAAAGTCAGCTTAACAATGAGTTGTTATGGAAATATTACCTTAAAATTGTTTAGTCATGGGTTCAGTTGGTTAGAAAACAGCTAACCAAGCCAAGGTCACAAGTTCATCCTGATATAGATTCATATGTAAGTAAAATATTCCACACTGGAGATCAGCTCCTGCTAAGGGTCAGTAGCCTCCTGTTGGAATATCATAGGCTAAAGGGATATTGGTTCAAAGAATGGAGAGAGGAACAGATCCTATTAGCTGTTGTGGATAGTCAGTAACATAATCATTCTGCTTTTTGTGTTAGAATGAGTGAGTTGCTGAATGAGATTAGGAAATGAGAAGAGCGGTGTGACATTTCTGTGCTTGAGCACCATACAGTCCAAGTGAGAGAAGGAAGACATATAAGAGACAAATAGTAAATTACAAGGTGCAGTGTATTCTTAGGTGGAGCAATGGTTAAGAATCTGCCTACCAATGCAAACGACCCAAGAGGAACAGATTTAATCCCTGGATTGGGAAGATCCCCGAGAGAGGAAATAGAAACACATCCCTCGAAAGCTCCATGGACAGAGAGCTTGGCAGGCTACAATCTATGGGGTAGCAAAGAGTCAGATATGACTGAGAGCACACACACACACACACACACACACACACATACATACACACACACACACACACACACACAGAGAATATTTTGGGGTCAATAGTGCAGCCAGTAAGTGTGGAAGGAGTGAAGAAAAGGGAAAGATGGTCTTTTTTTGGTGTAGTCAGAAGAAACACAAAGAGGCAACCTTTGTTCTTGCCCTTCTGAACATGGAGAAGGCAGAGAGTGAGTATTCAGTCAATAGAACAGTCTGACTTATTTCCATAGAGAAGCTTGGGATGCTCCATTTAGCCAAAAATATAGTTCAAGCTTTTCAGTGTTCATAGCAGGGGATCAGCTCTTCTTTTTATTCCATACCACCAAGGCTCTGACTCATTCTTTAGTTAGTTACAAGGAATGTACAAGGTTGTGTTCAGAAAATAATTCATATCTAAAAACCTGCTGAGAAAAGTACACATCAAGGAAAATCATTTAAGACAACCAATCCTGAAGGCTTTTGAAATTCTATCCTTGGATCAAGTTAGAGCTTCATAAAGCTACACATTATTAGTACCTTAGTTTCAGTTCAGTTCAGTTCAATTGCCAACTCTTTGCAACCCCATGGACTGCAGCAGGCCAGACTTCCCTGTCCATCACCAACTCCTGGAGCTTATTCAAACTCATGTCCATTGAGTTGGTGATGACATCCAATCATCTCATCCTCTGTCGTCCCCTTCTCCTCCTGCCTTCAATTATTCCCAGCATCAGGGTCTTCTCAAATGAGTCAAATCTTTACATCAGATGGCCAAAGTATTGGAGTTTCAGCTTCAGCATCAGTCCTTCCAATGCATATTCAGGACTGACCTCCTTGGATGTACTGGCTGGATCTCCTTGCAGTCCAAGGGACTCTCAAGAGTCTTCTCCAACACCACAGTTCAAAAGCATCAATTCTTCAACACTCAGCTTTCTTTATAGTCCAACTCACATCCATACATGACTACTGGGAAAACCAAACCTTTGACTAGATGGACCTTTGTTGGCAAAGTAATGTTTCTGCTTTTTAATATAATGCCTTTAAAAATGTCCTTCACTGAATTATGCTTTAAAATTAAACTCTCTGAGTAGAACAGTAGTCACCAAGGGCTGATGAGAAAAATGAGGTGACATTAGTGACAATTAGGTGACAAGCTTTCACTTATAAGATGAATGAGTTCTGGGATCTAATAAACATCATGCTACAGTCCATGCGGTCACAAAGAGTCGAATATGACTGTAACAACAACAATGTACAGCATGATGACTATGGTTAATAATACTATATTATATGCTTGAAACTTTCTGAAAAAATTAGTGTTCCACATTCAAAAAAAAATCAATATGTGAAGTGATGGATGTGTTCATTAACTTGATTGAGATAATTATTTCACACCATATATTTTGATGTATGGTATTCATATATCAAACCATCAATGTAATACTCCTTAAATATATAGTTTTTATTTGTCAATTTTACCTAAATAAAACTGTAAAAAATAAAATTAAACTTTCTGGCTTGGCAAAATTTATAAAAAATAATCATGCAATACCCTTTGATCTTGTAATTCTAATTCATGCAATTATTTTTATAAATAGTCTCCTTTAATTATGTTGATATGTATAAGTAGTCATTCATACTGCAGATGTATTTTTCATTTTTGTAGTTAGAAGACACTGGGCAGAATCTGAATGCCTACTGGTAGAAGACAGGTTAACTGAATTAAGTTGCATTCATAAGAATAATACCATGCAGTCATTAGAAAAAGGATGGTGTATGTCTTATACATACTAACCTAGAACTAGAAAACTAGAAGCTAAAATCTGAACGATGAGAAGGGGCTATTCACATGAAAGTCTAGGTTTAGAACATGCCAGGGCTGGTCAACAAGAAAACCAAAACACCCTGGATATATTATTAAGAAGGTCATTAAAGACTAAAGTGAAGTGGATGAGGAAAGGAAAGAGATGAAGATTGAGATCTGAGTGTGACATGTGAGAGAAGTCATGACATCATACCCTAAATATAATATTTAGAATATTTAGAATATTTTAACCAGATACCATGGTTTATGTTTTAAAAGAATCATTCTACCCTATGTATGGCACTTGAATAGTATAGGCTAACAGTGGAGTTCAGTTCAGTCACTCAGTCCTGTCCGACTCTTTGCGACCCCATGAATCACAGCACACCAGGCCTCCCTGTCCATCACCATCTCCCGGAGTTCACTCAGACTCACATCCATCGAGTCAGTGATGCCATCCAGCTATCTCATCCTCTGTCGTCCCCTTCTCCTCCTGCCTCCAATCCCTCCCAGCATCAGAGTCCCAGTGAGTCAACTCTTCGCATGAGGTGGCCAAAGTACTGGAGTTTCAGCTTTAGCATCATTCCTTCCAAAGAAATCCCAGGGCTGATCTCCTTCAGAATGGACTGGTTGGATCTCCTTGCAGTCCAAGGGACTCAAGAGTCTTCTCCAACACCATAGTTCAAAAGCATCAATTCTTCGGCACTCAGCTTTCTTCACAGTCCAACTCTCACATCCATACATGACCACAGGAAAAACCATAGCCTTGACTAGATGGACCTTTGTTGGCAAAGTAATGTCTTTGCTTTTCAATTTGCTATCTAGGTTGGTCATAACTTTTCTTCCAAGGAGTAAGCGTCTTTTAATTTCATGGCTGCAATCACCATCTGCAGTGATTTTGGAGCCCCACAAAATAAAGTCTGACAGTTTCCACTGTTTCCCCATCTATTTCCCATGGAGGGGGAATACAAATGTAGGTTGCCATGGCTACAGGCTATGCAAGAGGCTTGGAGTGGTACCAGAGCAAACACAGGTAAGTAAATGGAGACAAAATGCCTGTTTTCTCTTCCTTTACATAGTTCTTGTTTATTTATAATGTAATGGTATTGTATAACTCAATTTTATTGTCCCATCTCATATCCTTTTTGAAAGCAGTTTGGGAATATAAAGTTCTAAAGAGAAGATCATGTGTGTGTGCATGTGTGTGTGTGTGTGTGTGTGTGTGTGTGTGTGTGTGTGTATGTGGTTGTAAAGGTAAACTAGGTAGCAACAGCATGAGTAAGCATATAGAAAAAGCAAAAGCCAAGAATCCAATGGGCTTGTCTTCAGACTTGTGTTATTGAAGAGTCTCTTTATATTTAAAAAGTGTGAGCATTAGTAGCTCTGCTCACAGTAGTCTGAAGATTAAAAGTTGTCAATAGTGCACAGCACAAAGTCTAGCACATTGAAGATAGTCAGCAATCGCTTGGTATTAAAAATGGGAGGACTTTGGATACCATATCATGGGAAGACATGGGGATTTTGGATAGAAGATTGAGTTTAAAGCAGTGTTTTCAGGAGTTCGTATATACATAGTTTCATAGGACAGTGTAAAAGGAGAAAGTCAGTTAGAAGATTATTGCATTCTTCACAACTTCTATATTAGAAAGGGAAACAAGAGATCTCATTATCACCATGAACAGACAAGGAAGAGAATAACTCATCTCAGGTCAAACAAATCAGGGGCAGAAATGTGAAACCAGGTTGGAAAATCACATTTCCTCATCTAAGTATGATAATTCTCTAGACCATTGCTGCCTACATTATTCAAATATGGTACATGAATCTGACCTTTTTTAAATATTAAAGCTGTTTGCAACCTACTAGATAAATAAAGTACCAAAGGTCAGAGAATAGTGAAAATAGTGGTTTCTCTCAAGTTCCTGAATTCTTTCCCTTCTTTGATATTTGACTCTAATTTCCAATTTTCTTCTAAAGTCAAAACATCTATTTAAATGGCTCCAAAATATTCCTCTTTGCTCTTGCTGGACCTACACATGTATGTGTCTATAAAGCATGTGTGAGCACATTCAAACGTGCATTTATTTCTAAGGTGAAAGCAATCCATCATCATTAACTCAACTGTGCAAAAAATACTAAAGGGACATTATCATTTGGTTTGCCATACCTTTGGAATAAGTAAAGGTTTTAACGGGGTTTCCCTGATGGCTCAGATGGTAAAGAATCTGCCTGCTGTGCAGGAGACTTGGGTTCAATCCGTGGGTCAGGAAGGTCCCCTAGAGAAGGGAATGACATCCACTTCAATTATTCTTGCCTGAAGAATTCCATAGACAGAGGACCTGGGAGGCTACAGTCCACACACAGGGTCGCAAAGAGTAAGACACGACTGAGCGACTAACACTTTCACTTTCAAAGGTTTAACAAATACCTTTCAGTTCAATTCAGTTCAGTTCAGTCTCTCAGTCATGTCCAGCTCTTTGCGACTCCATGAATTGCAGCACATCAGGCCTCTCTGTCCATCACCAATTCCCAGAGTTCACCCAAACTTATGTTCATAGAGTCGGTGATGCCATCCAGCCATCTCATCCTCTGTTGTCCCCTTCTCCTCCTGCCCCAATCCCTCCCAGCTTCAGAGTCTTTTCCAATGAGTCAACTCTTGGCATGAGGTAGCAAAAGTATCGGAGTTTCAGCTTCAACATCAGTCCTTTCAAAGAACAGCCAGGATTGATCTCCTTTAGAATGGACTGGTTGGATCTCCTTGCAGTCCAAGGGACTCTCAAGAGTCTTCTCCAACAACACAGTTCAAAAGCATCAATTCTTTGGCACTCAGCTTTCTTCACAGTCCAACTCTCACATCCATACATGACCACTGGAAAAACCATAGCCTTGACTAGACAGACCTTTGTTGGCAAAGTAATGTCTCTGTTTTTTAATATGCTATCTATCGTCACAAATACCTTTCAGTTCAGTTCAGTCGCTCAGTCGTGTCCGACTCTTTGCAACCGCATGAATCACAGAACACCAGGCCTCCCTGTCCATCACCATCTCCCAGAGTTCACTCAGACTCACGTCCATTGAGTCAGTGATGCCATCCAGCCATCCCATCCTCCGTCATCCCCTTCTCCTCCTGACCCCAATCCCTCCCAGCATCAGTCTTTTCCGATGAATCAACTCTTCGCATGAGGTGGCCAAAGTACTGGAATTTCAGCTTCAGCATCATTCCTTCCAAAGAAATCCCAGGGCTGATCTCCTTCACAATGGACTGGTTGGATCTCCTTGCAGTCCAAGGGACTCTCAAGAGTCTTCTCCAACAACACAGTTCAAAAGCATCAATTCTTTGGCACTCAGCTTTCTTCACAGTCCAACTCTCACATCCATACATGACCACTGGAAAAACCATAGCCTTGACTAGACAGACCTTTGTTGGCAAAGTAATGTCTCTGTTTTTTAATATGCTATCTATCGTCACAAATACCTTTCAGTTCAGTTCAGTCGCTCAGTCGTGTCCGACTCTTTGCAACCGCATGAATCACAGAACACCAGGCCTCCCTGTCCATCACCATCTCCCAGAGTTCACTCAGACTCACGTCCATTGAGTCAGTGATGCCATCCAGCCATCCCATCCTCCGTCATCCCCTTCTCCTCCTGACCCCAATCCCTCCCAGCATCAGTCTTTTCCGATGAATCAACTCTTCGCATGAGGTGGCCAAAGTACTGGAATTTCAGCTTCAGCATCATTCCTTCCAAAGAAATCCCAGGGCTGATCTCCTTCACAATGGACTGGTTGGATCTCCTTGCAGTCCAAGGGACTCTCAAGAGTCTTCTCCAACAACACAGTTCAAAAGCATCAATTCTTCGGCTCTCAGCCTTCTTCACAGTCCAACTCTCACATCCATACATGACCACAGGAAAAACCATAGCCTTGACTAGACAGACCTTTGTCGACAAAGTAATGTCTCTGCTTTTGCATATACTATCTAGGTTGGTCATAACTTTTCTTCCATGGAGCAAGCGTCTTTTAATTTCATGGCTGCAATCACCATCTGCAGTGATATACCTTTAGAGGAAGTGTAATCAATAAATGTGAGCATTTAAAAGCCTTGCTGCTTAGTGAAAGGGACAGCCTAACCTATAAAAACAAAATACAAAATCATTTAAATTTTTCAGTAAAATATTGCTGTAATTTCACTGAGATACAGTACCTATTCAAGATCAGGGAAATGTGAGTGAATTAGTATCCAGAATAAGGAGTAGATAATGCCATCTTCTAGATTCACTCAGCATTAAGAAGTAGAAACTCACATCATGATGATGATGAAAGTCACTCAGTCGTGTCTGACTCTTTGCGACCCCATGAATTGCAGCATGCCAGGCCTCCCTGTCCATCACCAACTCATGTCCATCACCAGTCATGTCTGACTCTTTGCAACCTCCTGGATTATACAATCCATGGTATTCTCCAGGCCAGAATACTAGAGTGGGTGGCCTATCTCTTCTCCAGCAGATCTTCCTGACCCAGAAATCAAACCAGGCTCTCGTGCATTGCAGGTGGCTTCTTTACCAGCTAAGGTGGATTCTTTACTCCATGCAACTCTGTTACCACAGATCTAGAAACATACCTTTGGGGACAGAATAGAGGAACCTACATAACAAAGACCAAATATCCCTGCTCTTCAAATTTTAAGAATTTTAATGCTTAAAATATCTCATCAGAGCTCTCTTACTCTTTTCCAAATTTGCCCATGACAAAGAGTCTATCTTTGACTAAAATTTAGTTAGACTTCTCTTAGCCTTTTTCTTGAGATGGTGTTGAATTTGGCTTTTCATGTCCATCCCTGCTAAATAGAATTTTAGTGAGAACTCTGCTAAGTCATTCCTACATCATTAATATGTGATCACCCTTCAGCTCTGATCAAGTTCTTTTGATATCTGGTCATCTTGCCTTCAGCAAGAATCTTATTAAGTTGGTTTAGCAAGAATCCCCCAACAACCCTTGATGTCTGCTCTTAGTAATCTTTCACCATTGACCCTGCTCACTCTGCTCTCTGGCTATAAATCCTCACTTGTACTTATTGTATGAGGAACTGAGCTCAGTGCCACACTGAAGTCTCTTTTTCTTTATTGCAAAATTACGGAATAAACTGTCTTTATCACCTTTAACTAGTGGCTGGCTCTGTTTTTCTTTGACAACATGTAAGGGCTTTCCTCATTACAAAGGATCTTTATATTTCCTGTAGCACTATTAATTTCTTTGATGAGAGTAAAACTAACACAGAGCCAAAGGTCAAAATGCAGTTGCTGACTGTCACTGAATTGAAGGGGATAAAAATTTTATGCCATGAAAAATGGTAGAAATTGTTAGGAAGGAAATATGTGTTATTCTTATTTTCTTTCTCTTATCCTTCTCATTAAATATAATTTCTTATTCCCCTGGCATTGTTATTAAATATCTGGTCTGTATTACCTCCCTTAGCCCTTGCTGCAAATCTATGAGATATAAAGTAATATATAAACTAAGTAATCTGCATTTTGGAAATGAGGCCACTGAGGCCTAGTTAGTAAGTGGTGGGGGCAGAGCACTAGTCATTTAAGCTTAGGACACATTTCTTTAGCCACTCTGCTTAGAGAAGTTGCAGGTGTAGAAGTGAATACCATGCAACTAACCACACAGAGGCTATGAAGAAGACCACATGTTGATGAATCACCAAGAAATTTAGTATAAGTTGTAAGAACAGGAGATGGGGTTAGGGGTGCAGTGGTTAAAAACTTAGGCTTTAGAGAGAGATAGCACACTCTATGTGAGTTCTAACTCTACTATCTGTTAACTCTGTGATCTTCAGGAAGTTATTTATCTCCTCCCCATCTCAGTTTCCTCATCTGGATTATGCTGGGTTAGCTATTCATATTTCCTGCTTGGAAAATCCCATGGACAGAAGAGCCTGGTAGGCTACAGTCCATAGGGTCACAAAGAGTTGGACACGACTGAGCAACTTCACTTACTTACCATAGTTTCTGGAATCCCAAAAGACGAGATTTTATTTAATGTCTCTAAAACTCAAGATGAACCAAATAATCAATATAAAATAATCTTTTCAGCTGAAAAACAGAGGATTAATATGCAACTCAATTGTTTTTTCCTGAGGATAGGAAACCAGTCTGCTTGAAAGGTGTTTGCTCATTACCTCATTTGAGTTCTTGCACTGATAGTGTTACCTGCAGTTGAATTTTCACTGAAATATGGATCTCTAATTGTCAATTAAACATCTTCAAAAAAGATTACACTGTGAAGTAGCTTGAGTATGCAGAAGATTGTCTGTCACATCCAGGTAATGCAATTAGAGACAGAAGACATTGCCAGTGTTTGAGAATAAATCATAAGACTTTTAAAGGCAGTGAAGCACAGCATGGCTGATTGATGCATCATGAGGACTATCTCTGGGGCACCAACATCTGCCTGACAAATGCTTCTACTAGGTTTTGAAAAGAAGCTATTAAACTTCCAGCAATATGTAATTCAATTAAAGAAAAAAAAGGATCTATGAATGAACAAGAATCAAATGCTAACAGAAGGCCTCAAAATGACAATGTCTATCTCTAAAGAAACTGTGGACATGGGTTATGAAAAGTAGTATGTCAAGAAAAAACTACACAATTTCCAATAGCTGAAAGAAAATCAGAAGAAGATCTGATGCTTTAAAGAGCACTATTGCATTGGAACCTGGAATGTCAGGTCCATGAATCAAGGCAAATTGGAAGTGGTCAAACAAGAGATGGCAAGGGTGAACATCAACATTCTAGGAATCAGCAAACTAAAATGGACTAGAATGGGTGAATTTAACTCAGATGATCATTATATCTACTACTGTGGGCAGGAATCTCTCAGAAGAAATGGAGTAGCCATCATGGTCAAGAAAAGAATCCAAAATGCAGTACTTGGATGCAATCTACAAAATGACAGAATGATCTCTGTTCGTCTCCAAGGCAAAGCATTCAATATCACAGTTATCCAAGTCTATGCCCCAAACATTAATGCTGAAGAAGCTGAAATTGAACAGTTTTATGAAGACCTACAAGACCTTTTAGAACTAACACCCAAAAAAGATGTCCTTTTCATTATAGGGGACTGGAATGC
>SJXO01004671.1:0-15544 GCA_006408615.1 Connochaetes taurinus
TCTCGGTGCTCCACGGCAGCCTCAGGATTCTTGGATCTCTGTCGTCATGGACGTGCTAAGTTACTGGTCTTAGGTTGCACTTCGGGAAAGGGCAGATAAGGCTCGTTTTCCTTGAATCAGCACGAGTTTTAAGTTCGAGAGGCCTCTAGAAAAAACCCCATTATCGGCAAAACACATGAATCGGCCAAACTTCCAAAATCCTGGCAGCAGCAGTAACCTTTGCATCATCTCCCGGGTAGACGAATGCAATTTAAAAACGAGGTGAGAAGATGAGTTAACCAACCTCCATTTGGTTTTTCCAAACGTGAAAACCTATTTTAGGTAAGGCATAATGGCCCACATTTGGGTTCGGGTGTTGATTTTGTTATGGATAAGGCTTGTGCTTACTGCCACATGTTAACCACATGGCCTCAGCCACAGGACACTTCCAAAGGAAGTGACTGCATCTGGTCCTGGGGGTCCTAGGAAAAGAAAACATCGCTTGGTTTTCGTCTGTGACTTCAGACAGTATGTTTCAGGCATTGTTCAGAAGGACCCATGAAAAGTGTAGGGTAAATAAGCCAAGAGTCTGGATTAGCGTGCCTTTTTTTACCCCCCTTCTTTTTTCTTTTTAGAAGGATTGATTTTCGTCCTTATCTTGTACCCCCAAAAGACAAGTTTTTAAGAAAAGATTTTTTCCCCCCATTTTCTTATTTGACTCACTTTTGGGGAGAAACATAACTAGTTAATTTCTGCCTCAGTGAATTAACCTTAATTTAAATTGACAACTTTTTATTCTTTTGCTCAACCCCTGTTAGTTGAATGTAAGGTTTTAAGGGTCTTAAAGACATGAATAAGAGGTTGTTCCTACCTCTAAGACTTTTTCTCTCTGCAACGCAATTACTTTCAAATACTTAAAAATTACGGTGGTCATGGCTTAATCAAATATCTGCGAAGTGCCACATTCATAGTTTGATGCTGTTTTAGTTTGTTGAACCTGATTCTTGTTTAGGAGGAGCTCTATGTACTGAAATATAAAAGGGATAATTTATTATATTCCCAAGGGCTGAATAAAGAACTTAGTTTTTTCCAAGTTGTAACTCTTGGCAACAATAAAAAAAACAACAAGGTATATATTTATATAGTTATCTCATATGTCACAGAGAATTTGGGTTAAGTTTTTCTTAGCAACCAAAGGTCCACAGTCCTTTTCCTGTTGACAACAAACTAGGTATTTTAAATGTGCAGTTTAAAGGGCATTTATTACACTTATATTTGAACATCTGGAACAGGCAGAATATCTTTTTTAAGGCACTATAAATGAGGATTCTTTTTACTTTTCTTGAAATCTTAAAAGTATATGGCATCTACATGGAAAGCTTAAAGACAAGAGAACCACAGTTTTAACTACTTGAGGCGATTGGTCTCTTGTCTAAATGCTTGACCATGAGAGACTGCTTCCCTCCTCCAGCGCCTGCAGGAATGAGAGTTTCTTTTTTAAAAAGTTGTTGGCTTCTTTCCTTTTCCTAGCCTTCTGACAGTAAGTGGAGAGCAAAAGCCGGGTGCCAAGGCCTCCTGGCCTGCTCTGTGGAGAGCACCCTTTCTGTACTGGCAGGTTTAATAGAGCTCCTGTGCTGGCCCTGTCAGGTGCTGCTGCAGTCAGGGCCTGGTCTTGAGAGATTCCAGCAAAGTGCACAGCATTTTCATGTTAAAAAGATGCTGGCCTAATTCAATAAAGATTGTAGCCACCAGCATTCACATTGGAGGGGGTGGGCTCTATTAAAGGGGACTGGAAATGCAATATGGTGTTCCCTTAGAGTGGCTTGTTAATTACAGATGAGGGTGTTAACTAGAGAGGTCAGGTTGCCAGTCTTTGCCACTCCTAAATTCTGCCTTGAGGAAGGTTAAAATCTAAGATGACTTTAAATTCTTTCACAGGCATGGGTTTTTAAAAACACATCAGTTCTATTTTATTTTGACTTATCCAATTTGGTATACTTTTCTGATAGCATTTTCATGAATCTTATCACTTAATCCTAACAAAAACCTCTGCAGAGGACTTGAAGCTCACAGTTGAAATCCTGACTGGAACTTTCTAGTTTTGTGGCCTTGGGTAAGTTACTTGGTCTCAGATCCTCAGTTTCCTTATCAATGAAATGGGAACAAGAATACATAACTTGCCAAGTTGCAGGGATTATAGATAATATGTATGTTAATCCTTAACTCTAGTAGGTATTTAGCTGTTTATTGAAACCTTTCCGATAAGCAGAGGTGGGTGTAAGTCACCAGGGCACGCAGGAAACGCAGGAGAAGAAGCCAGAGCTGCTCCCGGTATCGTTCTCTGTCCTGCATCCTTCTGGGCAGAGTGCAGGTAGCCCGCAATATCACTTGCTTCCTTTATTTTATTTTTACTTCAAGCTGAAGTGTCTCGGTACCACGTTGGTACTCGGAACTGGCTTAGTGCCGCACAATGATGGGTGAGTGTGTTCTGAGGGCAGAGGGCCCCTCTGGGCTTGGGGATGATGAGTGGAGATGGCGCAGATGGGAAGCAGCGGTGTGAGGAGAGCGGCCTCACCCATGCTCCTCAGCCAGTGACGCCCGTGGCTGCTCTTATTTTAGATGTGTTTATAGACTGTTACTGGCTCCTACTCATTGGAACTCATTGTTCGTGTTGACCAGGTGCTGTTAAGGTTTAATCAAAGCAGTTTACTGGCTTTGTTGTTAGTATCAAAAATGCGGTAAGTTTACCTCAATGAAGACAAGTTTGTGTAACTGTTAGTGTTTTGGTACTAGTTCCAGGAGTTAAGCACTCACAGCCTAGATGAGTGCAGAATCGGAATAGTCGGACCTCTCCGTTCAGCTCACGTGGCCCTTCTCGGGTCCCGTTTTGACTGTGCCAGGGGCGCCCTGGGCCCTGCCACATCTGAAGTGTGACTTGTGTCATAAGAATCCAGTTTGCTGTGGCTGAAGGGAAACATACTGCCTCCTGGGGTTGGAAATGGGAGCTCATTTGGAATTGACCCTTTTGCTTCTCAAGAAGGAGGCGTTATAGGCCGGGAAACTGGAGTGTAAGCGGAGTTAGGCCCACTCTAAGCCTGCTGTGTAGATTGGCCGTGTTGCGAGGCTAGTGAGCTGAATCCCCGAGCAGAGAAAGAACCGGGGCCCTGGCAGTGAAAGCCCAGAATCCTGACCGGTAGGCTGCGGGGAACTCCTTAGAGTGAGTTCTGCCTGTCTGCACTTGAACCTCAGCAGGGGAAGCGTGGAAAGGAGAGAGGAACTGAGCAGCAATCATCAGCCCTTAGAAGCTTAGTTGAGCATGTGCTAAGCACAAGGCGCCTGGAAACAATTCTGGCTACAGATCAAGACAGGAGGGGCGTCAGGTGTCCTGAGGTAACGCAGCAAGCAGTTAAGTGGTTAACCCTGTGGTTCCCAAATCTTTTTACATTGTGAGAATACATAGGGTTGGATAGCAGCAGTGATTTTTAGCAGCAAGAAGAAAAATATGCTCTTACTGCCAAGTGACAGTGAAAATACAGTTTTTGCTTTTTAAATTAGTGTATATGTTTTGCAGCATTCCATAGAAGATTACTGGGTCTCATTGAATTCTTCGAGTAATAAGAGTGTGGATGGCAAGCAGAGGTCCTGGTTTGGCTACTGACTTTTTAGTGACCTAGGGTGAAAATTTCTCAGTTACATGTGGGGATTGTAATAGATAATCTGAAATGCATACTGAATCTCGATTGTAGTCAGTCCTTAATGAGGGTGTAAACTTCATTGTTAACTCTGTTATTTGGCCGTACTGCGACTGGGGATCGAACCTGGGCCCTGGCAGTGAAAGTGCTGAGTCCTAGCTGCTGGACCGCCAGGGAATTTACAGCATCATTCTCTTGAATGAGTAGTGCAGCAGCTCGTCTGATAGCAAAAAGTTAGGTGGGTTTTTTTTTTTGGTCCGTAATTACTGGATTGGGTTGGGTCTGTACAAGAAACACAAGTATATTTCATTCAGCAAATGACTATTGGCCCTCCTCCCCCTCCCCCCCCAAAAAAAAACTTTAGCAGTCAAAATCCTGAGTTACGTAACTGCTACTAAAAGGGTGATTGTATGGGGTACTATTCAAAGGTAAATAACTTGGTCTGTACCCTCAAGGAGGATGATAAAAAGCAAAATGGTAGAGCAGGCAAAGTGCCCTGAGTCTTGGTAGGAAAAAGGAGAGTTCCAGGCTGGTGAGGTGATCAGGTTCTTTTATAGAGCTGGCATTTATTTGAGTTGGCCCTTGAAGGTTGGAAAACGTTGTGACAGGTGCGAGAGGCGGAGGCAGACAGTGCAGCAAGAGTCCCAGCCGAGAGCAGTGGGAATCATGGAGCCGTAATTAATTCGCAGCTCCGTCTTCCCTCCCTGCCTCTAGTTTTCCTAAGGAATGGCATGAAACTCTCTAAAGACCTTGTAAGTTAATGTGTTCGTATGTAAGATGAGTACCAGGACAGCGACCTGTCTCCTAGGATAGATAGCACGCCTTTAAAACAGCAGGAGTCAGTTGGATTAATGTTAATTACCTAAGAACTCTCTCAGTAAAAATGTGGAACAGCTCACTGAGATTGGCTTGGCCAAAGAGGAAGAAACAGTTCATGAAAAAGCCACACGTGGGCTAATCACTTCGTAGGAAGCTAAATTTTTTTAAACTATTATTTGTAGGCTGAAAGTAACCCTTAAATGTTCACTGTTAATTTTCTTCCACTGATAAACATCTGATGATTTAGTATAATGTATTTCCTTTATACTTTACCATTATGAAGTAAGCAAGAGGTCTTCTTAAAGCAGCAGTGTAAAAGTGAGATTGCCCAAACTACCATTTACTTTAGCTTTGAAAATGCATGTTGAATATTGGGTTGTCATTTTTCTAAAAGATAAATATCTCATTAAAATAAAAAATTATAAAATGCTTGGAGCCTGTCCGCTTGCCTGGATTGCCTTGTGAAAGGAAAGGACTCCTCGGGACCAGGAGTTCCAGTGCTCGGATTCGTGTGCCTGCTCAGGACTGTCTGGCTTTTGGCCCTGTGGAGGGTAGCCCACCAGGCTCCTCTGTCCATGGGACTTGGAGACGAGAATGCTGGAGTGGGTTGCCGTTTCCTGCTCCAGGGGATCTTCGCAACCCGGGGACTGAGCCTGTGTCTCTTGCAACTCCGACATTGGCAGGCGGGTTTGCTACCACTGGGCCACCTGGGCAGCAGTCCATCTGTACTCGGATTGGTCCTCAGTAAACCAGAGAAGACGCAGGATGGAAGTGGGATTGAGGGGAGGACCAAGAGCCATAAGCACTTTTCCTGTGATTGTTTTAATGTGCTGTTCACTTTTTAATCTCAAGTGTTTTCTCTGGAAACCAGCCCTCCACTTGACTTAAAATGCCAGCACCCATATAGGAAAGCAGATGTAATTTTGCCAGATGCCTTTTTAATCGTCACAGACTGGTTTCTTCTGAGTGGAAACGTGCCTTGGGACAGCGTGGGGTATGGGCGCCCTGCTCGGGCGCGCTGTCCCCCGCTGTTGGGGTAAGTGTGCAGGGCAAGTGTGCGAGATGGCAGTGTCCTCTGAAGCTTTGTCCCAGCTCTGCTTTCAGGCGCATGGGACAGGTATGAGTTCTTTTGGGTATCTGACAGCGGAGACTTGAAACTAAACTGGAGCATAATTTTAGTCACTAGGTTTTGCTCCATCGAGTTAAAAGACTTTGTGCACCATTCTTTGACACTGAAATTAAGGGCAAAACATGTTTAGATACAGGGAAGTGTGGAACTGTAAAGGTCACATTGTTTTCAGCGAGCTTTTTAAAGGCCAGTTTAATGGGAGTTTGTCCTGCAGCATTCCAGCCTGTTCTTTTCCATTCTTTTCTAGGAATAGCCCCTGCTTATTTTTAGATTGTTATGTAAGAAGTATAAAATGGATTTGCTTTAGAGTTTCGCTTTTATTTTGAAACAATACCCAATAAAGGAGTCTACTGTGAAATTACAAGTAACCTTGTTTTAGATGTAAAATCACAGAAGAAAATTTGGAAATGGGAGAATCTAGAGAGGGGGAGATGGCCCCATTGCTACCGGGACTTTACTTTGGCGTTTCTCTTTGTTGCTTTTCTACTGTTTTTAAGACTGCGCCTCTCCAGCCAGCCCTTGCTGCGCCTCTTCTGGAGCGTCTGCCCTCGAGAGCGCAGTCGGCAGGCAGGGCTACAGTGTCATTAGGCGCCGTGCTGGCTGCTGTGGTGCACGGGGGGTTTCACCTCTGCGCTCCAGCAATGCTGCAGACCCACGGCTTGCTCCAGGTTTATAACCAGTACGTGACTTTCCGTTGCCCACCATCGAGCTTTATCGCTAACAATGGATATTCATTTACACTAACCCTGAAAGTCCCCTTAGTAACTGGTTAACGCGTATGCATAATTGTACTGATGATGCGAAGTGTTTTAGATTCATTTTTTAATATATTTCATAATCATGATGCCTAAGTATATGGTTATCTAACTGTTTTTCTAATCAGTATCTTGGTTGGCTTTTATTCCTGAAGAATAATTACCCAGCAATACGCTGAATGGGGAGTAACAGCTGTAAGTGGTGGTGAGTGGCCTCATGTTGTCGCTTTTAATGTCTTGAAGATCTGACTGCAGCCATGAGCAGCAATGAGTGCTTCAAGTGCGGACGGTCTGGCCACTGGGCCCGGGAGTGCCCCACTGGTGGAGGCCGCGGTCGTGGAATGAGAAGCCGTGGCAGAGGTGGTTTTACCTCGGATAGAGGTATTTTTGTCGAATAAAAAATTCTGAAGTGCTTCCGTATTCATGAGCGTCAAGACTGGGCTAATGGGCCACGCACGCTTTGTCTCCGTCCAAAACAGGCTTCCAGTTTGTCTCCTCGTCTCTTCCAGACATCTGCTACCGCTGTGGCGAGTCTGGCCACCTTGCCAAGGACTGCGACCTTCAGGAGGATGGTAAGTGAGGGGAGCGTGCGGAGGTCCCCCCCGGGGTGCGGCGCGGAGCCCGGCGGCAGCCCTGAGGTGCCACAGTCTGGCTCTCCCCCCTGCTGCCGAAGCCTGCTACAACTGCGGCCGAGGCGGCCACATCGCCAAGGACTGCAAGGAGCCCAGGCGGGAGCGCGAGCAGTGCTGCTACAACTGCGGCAAGCCCGGGCACCTGGCGCGCGACTGTGACCACGCCGATGAGCAGAAGTGCTACTCCTGCGGCGAGTTCGGGCACATCCAGAAGGACTGCACCAAGGTCAAGTGCTACAGGTGAGCTGCCGGGGCTCGCCGGCGGGAGGACCCGGGCCGCCGCGGCCCTGACCTGGCCCCCACCCCACGGGGGGTTTGCGTGCGTGAGAGAGAGGGAGGGGTGGTGGTTTGGCACCTTCAGAGACTTCGTACAAAACTACAAAGCGCGCGCCTTGTCTGTGTGATTCATACACGGATCTTTCTCATGAAATCGGGAGTCTGTGCGTGTGAATGTGACATGATAATATATGTACATGTTAAAGCATGCACTTGGACAAGTTTTGATACGTACAGACTTGTGGGATCCTAGGGGCTCGTTTGTGTGAAGACAGACCGTGTTGGCCCGTGTTTGGTGGTGGTGGTGGGTGATCTGTGTGGCCCGTGCTTGGTGGTGGTGGGTGATCTGTGGACCGCTCAGCTGAGTGGCTTAGCTGTCGGGTTCCTCCTCCTTGGTCTTAGTTTAGGGGTTAATGAGACTTACTGTCTGAAGAACGCAGATGTATACTTCACTCATCATTGCTTTTTGTTTCGCAGTAACTAATCCTTTAGTACACTCTGACTGTCTCTGAGCGCTCTTGTGACGGCTGTTTTAATTTCCTCTCTTAGGTGTGGCGAAACTGGTCACGTAGCCATCAACTGCAGCAAGACGAGTGAAGTCAACTGTTACCGCTGTGGCGAGTCAGGGCACCTTGCGCGGGAGTGCACGATCGAGGCCACAGCTTAATCGCTCTCCTTTGTCGCCCCTCCTTTTCTGATTGATGGTTGTATTATTTTCTCTGAATCCTCTTCACTGGCCAAAGGTTGGCAGACAGAGGCTACTCCCAGGCCAGTGAGCTTTACTTGCCGTGTAAAAGGAGGAAAGGGGTGGAAAAAAAAATCGACTTTCTGCATTTAACTACAAAAAAAAAAGTTTATGTTTAGTTTGGTAGAGGTGTTAATGTATAATGCTTTGTTAAAGAACCCCCTTTCCGTGCCACTGGTGAATAGGGATTGATGAATGGGAAGAGTTGAGTCAGACCAGAAGCCCGTTCTGGGTTTCTCGAATATGTTCCCATGTAGGAGGTAAAACCAATCCTGGAAGTGTCTGTGAGCTTCCATAAATAACTTTAATTTTAGCATAATGACTGCCTTGGATTGTCTGACCTCAGTAGCTATTAAATAACATCAAGTAACATCTGTATCAGGCCCTACAAAGAACATACAGTTGAGTGGGAGTAAACAAAATAAAAAGACACACACGCGTGTTAGTGGCTGCGAGAACACTCGGGATCGAAGCCTGAGCAGGAACAGCCTCACCACAGCGTTGATGCTGGGTAAACAGATGGTGATGGCAATGGTGTAGAACACGTTTTCAAAGACTAAATCTAAAACCCAGAGTAAACATCTATGCTCAGAGTTAGCATAATTTGGAGCTATTCAGGAATTGCAGAGAAATGCATTTTCACAGAAATCAAGATGTTATTTTTGTATACTATATCACTTAGACAACTGTGTTTCATTTGCTGTAATCAGTTTTTAAAAGTCAGATGGAAAAAGCAACTGAAGTCCTAGAAAATAGAAATGTAATTTTAAACTATCCAATAAAGCTGGAGGAGGAAGGGGAGTTTGACTAAAGTTCTTTTTGTTTCAACTTTTCATTAATGTACATAGTGCAAAATGCTGCATTAAAGGGGAGCGGAGGACCGGAAGCTGACCGTTTGAAGTTTTCTTTTTGTGCTAACTCAGTCTGGCCTTCAGTGAGGAAACGTAGCTGTCAGAGGGAGCACAGGCCTCAGACACTCTGTCAGCTCTGCAATGACATAGACAGTTTACGTCTCCTCGTCCATTATAATGACGGCCTTTTGTTCCACGTTGATTCTGAACAGTTCTAACACCATGGATGGCTTTCGTTAAAGTTTATTTTTTTTAATGTGGACTCTCTTTAAAGTCTTCATTGAATTTGTTACTATATTGAAGTTGATGTATGATTTTTTTGGCCGCAAGGTGTGTGGGATCTTGGCTCCTGGGCCAGGGATGAACCTGCGCCCCCTGCACTGGAAGGCGAAGGCTTAAGCGCTGGACCATCAGGAAGTCCCACCATGACAGTTTCACCATCTCAAATTTTCCTGGACTTCACAGGGATCTGAAATGTTGGATTCCTTGTGTTTTCTCCTAGGGTGTGATCTAGAGTTGACATGCACCTTAGAAGTCATTTAATGAACTCACTTTATAGATGAGTTCCTAGAAGCTTAAGTTGAAGAATGTGCAGCTGCCTGGAACCTCAAGTACCCTCCTTCAGCCGCTGAACGCCCCTGCCCCTCCCTGTAGCTGCTGCCCCGAGCTTCCCGAGGGGGCTCGTTGGCCTCTTCATCCTGCCGGGTGGTTTCCTCGCCTCGCGTGCTCTGCACGGCGTGTGTCATGTGGTCAGCGTGTGGCGCTGGCTCACACAGCGCTGTGCTCACCAGAGCAGCAAGAGGTGAAACCCCAGGGCCGGTTCATTTCCTTAGAGTGTCAAGCTTTCCGTTTTGTTGTGCTTGTGTGGTTGGGTTACAGTGTTTCTTTTTGGCTGAGTGGCACCCCGGGGCATCTGACTTCCCTGAGTCTCTGGCCTGGAAGCTTCCGGTCTTTAACCTGGGACAGCCAGCGAAGTCCCTTGGATACTTTTATGAAGCAAGTGCTTTATCTCAGATGTTAAGCATGTTAGAGATTGTGATAATTTTAGTTTTCTGGCACAAGTACCAAACAGTGATGTTGCATTTCACCAGTTTTACTGCTGATAGAGAACTTGACCTCTTGCATTGAAATGACAAGCGTTTCCCTTGAAAAGTCAGTAATCTTATCATTCATTCACCTGATGATTTTAGCATTTCCTGTTCTTTGTGTACAGTTGGGAGAAATGATGAGGTTGCTCCCTGGTTCAACAAAAGCAAGTTGTACTAAGTGATACAGTGCCCTTGAGGGTTTTGAGGGTTCTGGTAAATAATGAGTATCATCCACTTAGGAAGAGTTGATTTTTTCTAGATAGAAATAGTCAGGTTTCTGTTGCAATTGTAGGGAAGACAGTGCCTTGAAAGATTCTGTCTGGGATGTTGGTAGCTGTTGTGTTTTGAGTTATTTTGACTATTTTATATGTTAAATTATTCGTGGAACAGGCTGTCCTTGACTCTAAGGCAGTTCCACGGTCCGTAGGTGAGGTACCTGGCTTCTGATGAGACATTGTTGTCTACTCTTAAATGTCAGAGGCAAAATCTTGGATTCGGGGCTGTCAGAAGTCAGCAGCATATACTCATACCATCTGTTCTCTGTTCCCTGTTTTGGGATCTGTTTCCCTTAATTATGTATTAGTACTGGTCGTGACAGTCCTTGTTAAACATAACTCTGTCATTTTTAAAACCTGGTAGAAATTCTAGTTGTCCGAAAGATTTTGAGCACATTATTTATTGGACTCATGTAACTGCTGCAACCGTTTAAAACATGTCTAACAACAGTTTATTAATAGAGTAGGTGTTAAAGAACATCTCTTGTTAGAATTAAAGAGGCTAGCATTGGGCATGACTTTCTCAGGGTGGGTACTGAGCGGTATTTTGTAAGATGCTGGGTGACTCCCGGGATAAGGAGACAAGGTCAAGGCCCCAGTGGTGTGGTTATAATTTGAGAACAACTCAGTCCAGAGCTTGTGCTCTGAATTACAAAAGTTCATGTACATTTAATTATCCTTGTTACTTGCCTTAGAATTGAAAGAAATTACATTGAACGTAACAGCTTCCCATCTGTTCATTTCCACCTCCGCTACTAACCTTGGCAATAAACTTGTCTGCTCGTGATCTCGGTAAAGGTTTTGGTAGCAAGCTGAGGTGTCAGTTCTGTCTCCCAAGCAGGCTGTATGTGATGGTAATGAGGGTCAGTGGTGTCTTCAACATCACAAACTTCGTGTTTTCACACTTGGGTTTCTGCTCTTGTGCTTGTGGAAACATACCTTCCTAGGCGGGCCTGAGGTGACCAAGGCAGCTTCAGGGAGCGAAGCGCACGCCCTTCAGCCAGTTGGGGTGCTTTTGTGTTCATTGCCATGTTTTCCATGGAAGGTACTTTGCGGTATGAACCACGAACCCTGGCCTGGAGCCTGACCACTCTGGTCTCCATCGGAGAACACTGCTGTGTGACCGCTGTTGGGCAAAGAGAATCTGGTGGCAGAGATAGTGACTCCAACGACATCGTGGCAGGCCTTCCGCAATTCACTGAGGTCGGCTTCTTGCACGAGCAGAGCGCCCTGCGCTGCTCTCCACATGAGCCCTCCACCGTCAGCAGCTTTGCAGCTGCAGTCTGCTTGCCCTCTCGTGCCCTGTCACGACAGTTGCTGGAGCAAGATGAACCCAGGTCTCCTGCATTGCAAGCAGATTCTTTACCATCTGAGGCACCAGAGAGCGCTCTCACAGTCTGGGAGATGGGAACTACGTCTCTACTTCCTGGTCAGGCCACAGGGGTGTGTGCATGAGGCCTGGATTTTTCAGCACTCCTATGTTTGAGGCAGCCTTGTTTGATCACTGGAGCTTTCGGGAGCCTTCCAACCAAGGATTGATTAGAGCCAGATGAGTGTGGAGTTCTAGAGATTTCCAGCTGATGTATTAGAGGGATGGGCATTTCTTTTCGGGGGTGCTGTGCTGGGCCTTCGTTGCTGTGTGGGCCTTCTCTGCTTGTGTGAAGTGGAGGCCTACTCCATAGCTGTGGGGTGTGGGCTGCTCATTGCAGGGGCTTGTTTGGAAGCACCAGCTCTAGGGGGCGTGAGCTTCAGTAGCTTTGGCTCCCGGGCTCTAGTGCACAGGCTCAGTAGTTGGTGCGCACAGGCTTAGTTGCTCCGAGGTGTGAGGGATATTCCCAGATCAGGACTCAAACTGGATTGGGAGGTGGACTCTACGGCTGAGCCACTAGGGAAGCCTGGGATGCGCCTGCCTTTTAGCGCCTCCAGGTGGTGGTTTCAGTTTGGGGAAGTGAAACTGCAAATGATGTGGTCTGTTTAAATGCAGATGAGGTGAGGCCTTTTGCTTTTGCTTATTCGCTAATATTCTGGGTGAAATATTTGGCAACAGGAACCTGGACAGATACAGCAGAAATCAGAGGTGGCAGTCACCGACCGTGAGAGTTGCGTGTGTGACTTCTAACACCTGGCTAAGTCAGTTCTCACCTCCCCCCAGGGCTGTCTCAGTATTCTGTACCCGGATCTCCAAAACTCTCCTGGTTTTAGCAGCAGAGCCTTGCTTGTGTTTGAAGCTGTGTGGCAGCACACCACACTGAAATCTCTGCTCAGGGTCAGTTGTCGGCTCGTATTTGAAGCTCAGCCGGTCGCTCTGAGACTGGCTAAGTCAGTTCTCACCTCCCCCCAGGGCTGTCTCAGTATTCTGTACCCGGATCTCCAAAACTCTCCTGGTTTTAGCAGCAGAGCCTTGCCTGTGTTTGAAGCTGTGTGGCAGCACACCACACTGAAATCTCTGCTCAGGGTCAGTTGTCGGCTCGTATTTGAAGCTCAGCCAGTCGCTCTGAGCTCATCTGTAAAGTGAAGAAAAGCTGTCCTGCAGAATCACTGTGATCGTGATTGGGCGACAAGACACGTCGTTGGTGAAGGGTGGAATGAACAGTGGTCCCTCCTGTTTGTTTTCAGACTTCCTGTGGTGCCAGCACACTGCACGCTGCTGAGAGGACACCTCTCAGTGTCTGGCAACCCTGAAATGGGCCGGGGTGAGCCAGTTACCAAGAGGCTGAAGTGTCTGGCCGCTAACTGCAGACTCCGGGGGGCAGCGGGTCGTGTGGGTGGAGCTGGTCAACTGGCAGATGGAGGAGGTGGTGCTGCAGGAACCTGATGGGCCCTGCCCCTCTGGGGTCAGCAGCGGCCCGGCTCTGCCCCATTGAGTGGCGCTGCCCACCGCTTCACACTTCATTTAATGTGTTCTTGTCTAACCCTGAGCGCATTTTGAAAATCAGCTTTTCTTGGGCATTTAGACCTTGATTCAAAATTAGTTCCCATCCGAAACTTTGATTATAAATGCAATTTCGCTTTGGAAATTTGGATTAAAGTCTTAGTAACTGAAATTTTCTTAAAATTTTGGGATGCTCCAATCATACCCCTTCACAAGGATTCTACCATAACTCATTTTTACTCTTTTCTTGGGTGTTAATTCTATTAGACCCAACAGAATAGCATCCCCTCGTGAGCATGGGAGTTTCTGATTTATTCTGCTGGTTACCTCTAGGTTGGGACAAAGCAGCCCAAAGTTGATTAAAACCTACGACTGCCTGAGATGCAGTCCTCTCTCAGGAGAGCTGTGTCATTTTAGTCTCATACTGTGATGCCTTTATTTCCCACTAAGAACACAGTGCTCCGAGATCCATTCAGATAACAGGGGTCTGTATTAACTTCCGGTCTTGGGCTTGGACCAAGACAGTACATGAAGGGAGGGTATGCTTCTGCCTCGGATGGACCTTGTCACCATCTCATCCTAACATGACCAAAAGCGTCATCCCATCAAAGTTAAAAGTCTGCTCTTAAGTTTGGTCGGCTACAGAGACCCCAGTCTCTGTCCTAAATCAGGTATGGGTGAGATCTGGGTATGAATCAGACTGGGGCATCACTCCTACCGGCAGCTTTGTGACTTGCTCCCCAAGATGAGTGGGAGGCATAGGGCCCCAGTAAAAAGACACAGGACACTGCCCTTCAGGACAGGAGACTGGAAGGAAAAGGCCTCACTGGTTTCAACCAGTTACAGAATCCAGCAGGGCAAGTGGCGGTAGGTGTTAGGGCCTGAGCACATCCTCTGGGCGTGAGCTGCCTCCCCAGGAGCCATGGAGGGCAGCACCTGCTCACGGCTGCACACTTGGATCAGCCTGTTTTCTGCCCCTAGAGTCTTCTGGGGTTAACAGCCCTCTTCTGTACCCTGTCCCTTGCCATCCAAGCTGGCAGTGGTTCTGCTGGTGTGAAATGTTCAACCTTGGGGGTCTCCTGCGTGTGTCATCGGAATTCACTCCATCTGACAAGAGGTTTCTCTGTACATCTCTCCTGGATAACCCATCTGTATTCCTGGCTTCTGCTGAGATGGTTGAAAGTGGCCATCAGCCTGGAAGAGAGCCCCCTAAAGCTCACAGTACTAAAGCAGCGAAGTTTTCGGGCAAGACACATGCAGACTTCAGGGTCCCGCCTAAGTGGCACACATTCCTTCCACTCCATTCCCATAGGCCAGGGTTTCCTGGGAAGCCCACACCTAGCTGTCAGGGAGGTGGACAGTGGCAGGACAGCCTGAACTTTTTAAGAGAAAACTTGTCACGGTTCAGACATGGGCCCCTGGTGTTCCAAGCACTGGTCGGTCCTGTCTGAACCACAAACGCTGGCTGCATCCCCCGATGGCCTATGCTTCCCGGCTGCAGCCGGAGCACCCACCAAAGATTAGGCCTCGTGTCGCAGGAAGCTGCTTCCGCAAAGCACCATGCTGGCCGAGGGGGAGGTGCTGGAACTGGCCGAAGTGGCCACCGGGGCCCCGCGGGAGGAGCCCCCAGGCCCATCCCTAGCGGTGGCCTCTGTGCCTCCCTGGTCCCGGGCTAAGGCCGTTCTGATCCCTGCGATGTGTCCAGTACCCACAGACTGAGCTCCTGCAGTAACGGTCTTTTTCTCCCCCGGGCCTCACGTTTCTTTTAAAAGGGTGACCTCAAGCCTTGGTCCAGCTCGGACAGACCCCGCGATTCCAGGAGAAAATCTCAGCAGCACAGACCCGAAATAAATAAACGAAATAAACTGGCGAGGCGAGGCAGCCTCCAGCCGCTGGCGAGCACGCGGGCCGCGGGAGGGCCCCCATCCACTCAGAGGGCTGAGGACGACATGCTCCCGACGGCGTGTCTCCGCTCCCAGGACGTGACGGGGCAGCAAGGACGCGAACCTGCGGGCAGCCACGGCCCCAGCGGCCTCACCCAAGACGGCGGGGCCGCGAGTTCTCACGGGAAATCTCGCCGTTGGTATCGCGAGAGCAATACCAGCACCACCACCGCCCCCGCCCCGCCCCTCCAGTCCGAGTCGGAGGCGCTGCCGTTCTATTACGCAAGCGCAGTCCTGCCGCGCCCCTAGTTTTCGTGCGCACATGTCGGTGCGACGTCCTGACGCCCAGGGAAGGTGGCCAACGGGAGCGCGCGGCACTTCCTTCCCGTCCCCGGGTCAATTGAGTTTCGCTTCCGGTCCCTCACTTCCGGTCCCTTAGTTAGTCTTCCGACTGGGAAGCCGGTGGCTCGGGAAGGCGAGCACCTTCCGTTCCCGTCCGGGTTGGCCGCTCCCGGGGCGGCGGAGGTCCGGGGGCCGGTGCCGCGCGG
>SJXO01004671.1:15649-107892 GCA_006408615.1 Connochaetes taurinus
GGAGCCTCTCGGCCCTGCCCAGCCCTTTGTGTCCCCGCGGACTGCAGCCCGCCGCGGGGCGCTCCAGGCGAGAATGCTGGAGCGGGCAGCTGCTCCCGTCTCCAGGGCCTCTCCCCGACCCAGGGAGCGAACCTGGGTCTCCTGCACGGCCGGCGGATTCTTGACCGCCTGATCCGCCAGGGAGGCCCGGAAAGACTGCGGGCGGGAGGAGAGGGGCCAAGTGAGGGTGAGAGGGTTGGATGGCATCGCCGACTCTGCGGGATACTGAAGGACAGGGAAGCCTGGCGTGCAGTCCGTGGGGTCACGAAGAGTCGGACACGACTGGGGGAGGAAACAGCAGCCACAGATGTCCCCTGAGTTGGGGCCCTGGTTACGTGCCCTTGTCGAGTGACTCAGTTGTGCTGGGGAGGGAGGTAGGGAGGCCCGGAAAGACTGCGGGCGGGAGGAGAGGGGCCAAGTGAGGGTGAGAGGGTTGGATGGCATCGCCGACTCTGCGGGATACTGAAGGACAGGGAAGCCTGGCGTGCAGTCCGTGGGGTCACGAAGAGTCGGACACGACTGGGGGAGGAAACAGCAGCCACAGATGTCCCCTGAGTTGGGGCCCTGGTTACGTGCCCTTGTCGAGTGACTCAGTTGTGCTGGGGAGGGAGGTTCCTCTGACTTCCCCCAAAAGGAAGGACCGTGGCCAGATTCCTAGTGCCCAGCATGGCGTTTCACAAATTACATTGGATACTGAGACTCTGTAGGCTTTAATGAAGTAGGTAGGACACAACCTCAGCCTTCAAGAAGGCAGCTTCTCCTGGGAGAGCCTCTCTGTTTCTTTCCTTAGTAGATGTCGTGTTCATTTATCTACCAAGCACTTAGCGAGTTTATTTCTCTGTCATTTGGAAGAAAAAGTCAGAAAGACTTAAGTGGAGCTCACACTTTCTGAGCACCGCTGACGTCCTCACGTATTTGTCTGATTGAACCATCCTGACGCCTCTGTGAGGTAAAAGGTCCCATCCCTACCTAGAGGTGGGGAAGCCGAGCCTGAGAGAGAATTTCTCAGGGATGCTAAGTGGGAGAGTGGAGAGTGACACTCAGGTCCTGGACTCAGCACCTACTCTCCTTACACTGGAACCCAGACTCAGCACGTGCTCCCCTTACACTGGAACCCAGAAAACGTGTTCCCTGCCCAACGCCGTGTTTCAGGGATAAGTGACTTGCCCTAAGTGCAACAATCTTTCCATAAAACTCACTTGTAAAAGCCAGTCTTTCCTTCCTCAAGTTCCACTGGCAGAGAACAGAGAGTTGTGATGCTGGGTGGAAAGTGCCTGGTAGGTATAGACCCAGACAGAGGGGAGCAGCCTAGCTGGGAGGAAGGGGTGACGGGAGAATTGTCTGGGATGAAGATGGCTCAGGTGGATTCTGAAGGGGCCGTGGCCAGGTGGAAGGGCGTGGTCGCAGTGGAGGAGTCTAGGTAGGGAGAGCGGCTGAGTCGAGTCGCGGTATCTGGGCGTCTTCTGATTTTTGTTGTTATTTCTGTGCTCATGCTTCTGGCTGTGTCCTGAGGAAGCTTTTCTTTAAATAAAACCTTTTTCTAAAAAGTAAAAGAAACAGCTCTTTAAAACATGGACGTTTTTCTTCCCCTCTCTTTTCCTTTTAGGCCCGAAACGCGGAAAAGGCCATGTAAGTATCAAGTCCCTTTCGTCTGCGACTTTGTGCTGCTTAATCGCCAGCTTGGGGCTCTTCTTCTGTTCGGTCTTTGGGTGCACGTGACTTCCTCTCCCTCTCCTTGTGCTGAAGTAGCATGCGTGTATCTGACCATGTATTTATCTCCCCCGAAGTGTTTTCTCGCTGCTCCCAGAACTTACACTGAAGGGGAGGCGGGGCTGTGAGAGCGGCAGCCCTTCTTATCCGTGTTTTTAATACCGCAGTGGGGTGCTGAGTTTCCCACAGTCCTTACCTGCCGTGTGGGTAGAGGGAGGGGATACGGGGTGTTCAGGAACACAAGTCCTTATGAACCCTGCTCTTTGGAACGTGGAAAGCCACGACGTCTCTGGTTTCTTGACAGCAGTGTGTATGTGTGTATGTGAGTGAGGGGTGGCAGCTAACGTCGTGAGCAGATCTGCCCACCCAGGAACTTGGGTGATGAGAGACCTGTGAGCAGGATCTAACGATCTTCTCTCTTCCCGGTAGGACGGCCTTAGCAAGATTTCGCCAGGCTCAGCTGGAAGAGGGGAAAGTAAAGGTTGGTTTACAGCTTCCTCGTGAGTTTTCCAGTAGGAAGGACAAGCGCGAGCAGACTCCAGACCCTCCTTTTCTCGTCTCCGCTTCCCTGTATCCTAAGGGTCTGTTCGCCTGAGGCCCAGGTGAAGCTCCCTGTCGTGGGGGCCACGTGATGATCTGTATCCTCGGTGATGGGATGCTTGGGTCTCCCTGTTATCCCAGCCCGGGCTCATGCTGAGTAGTAGAAAGTGGGGTGTGCTCTGGGAAGCAGCTCTAACCTGAGACCAGCGGATGACCTCCGTTCATGGAGACTCAGCCAGATTAGGGGTAATATATGCTGTTCTTTGAGTATTTTCATTTTGTTTTTTAAAAGTATCCTCTCACCTGCCCCTGCACCCACACATACCCCTGTGCCCACACAGATGCGCATATGTATGTATGTTCTAAACACTGATTGCTGCCGCTGCTTCAGGTGGTGCAAACTTGCCACGAGATGGGTATAGCCAGGTGCACTTCGCATCTCTCTGTGACGCCTGACCCGAAACAACCCAAGTTTGAACTGTGTGGATTCACTTATTCACAGATGTTGTTCAACAATAACTACTGTGGAGCTACAGAGTTGTGGTTGGTTGAATCTGTGGTTGCAGGGAAACCACGGATCCCGAGGGCTGACAGAGTTAGACTCAGATTTACCCCCACTCTGCTCACGGTCATGGCCAAGTGCAGTGGGCTTTTACATCGAGTATTGGCCCCCATCCCAGTTGCGACACAGGGAGTGTTTTTGCCTGTGCAGTTATTTCCTGCAGAGCGACTGCAGAGTGAGCCTTAAGGCTCGATGAGAACCACGGGGGACTGCAGCCGCAGGCATCTTTAGACTGTCAGACATTCGAGGCTTCAGGCCGGAATCAGCTGCGACTGTTGCACGGAGCTTGTAATTTCATATGAGATAGTGGCAACGTGTGTGTTTTGCTTTTCCTTAGGAGCGAAGACCCTTCCTTGCCTCAGAATGTACTGAACTGCCTAAAGCCGAGAAGTGGAGACGACAGGTGTGGTCTGGGCAAATTCGATCTTAGCAGAAATAACAAGTCTCTGAATTTTATTACCTGCATGACTCTAAGGAACCACATTTCTAAGCACTTTTAATTAGATATTTTTTATGCTTTCAGACTTATTCAGAAGTCATAACAATGTATTACCTTTTATTTTTTTCGTAGATCATTGGAGAGATCTCAAAAAAAGTGGCTCAAATTCAGAATGGTAAGCCAGCCTCTCTCTTTAAAGTGCTTGATTCTCACTTCCACAGTTAGGCGTGGGGACGTCAGCCCCCTCTCAGTGGTCGCTGGAACAGGAGTAAGGACAGAGAAGAACTGAGCAGTGCTATCAGTCAGTTTGACCTACTTGCCATGTATAGAGCACTCACCTCACAGAGAAGAGTACACTTTCTTTTTGAAGAGGAAATGGAATATTCACCAAAATAGAGCATATTTTGGATTGTAAAATAAATGCTAGTAAACATAAAATAATTAAAATTTTGCAAAGTATAATTCACTGATTAAAACACAGTTAATGTAGAAATCGGTTACAGAAAGATACCTGGCAACTTCCTAAATATTTAGAAATTAAACATACTTCTAAACAACCCATACACCTAAAGGAAAACCTCAAGAAAATTAGAAAATATTTTTAATTGAATGATAATGAAAATGTAATGTCACAGTTCAGGGTATGAAAAAAGCAATGCTTAGATGAAATTTTATAGCATTAAAGTAAAATAAAATAAGAAAGGTCTCAAGTCAGCGATCCCAGCTTCTCCCCTAAGAAACCAAAAGGAAGAGCAAATTAACTCCAGAGTAAGGAGAAGGGAGGAAACAGACAGAAGACGAGCAGAGAAAGTAGGGCAAAAGTGGGTTCAGTAAAATCAATAAACTTCTAGTCCAGTTAGATGATTAAGAAAAAAAGACACAGATTAGTAACAGCAGGAATGAAATCAGGAATGTCACTATACTCTCTAACCATTCAGAGGATAAGGTAACATTAGATACAACTTCAGGGCTGTCACTCAGCGACCTAGATGAGCCCGGCCTCTCCTAAAAGGATACATGCTAACAAAGCAGTGCTCCCTGAACAAAGCAGTGTCGCCCCTCCAGCCTCCTCCCCCCACCCCTGGGAATTTCATGCTCTCTGGAGGGGGCTTTATTTATTGGAGAAAGTGAATTCATAGTTAAAAACTTTCCAGCAAAGAAGAGTCCAGACCTAGATGGCTCCCCTGGCCAGTTCAGATATGTAAGGAGTACCAGCTCTACAGCTTCTCCCAGAAGAGTGGAGAAGGAGCCCTTCCTGGTTTACTTTCTTACATATTCTGGTGTGTGTGCCCTTGACCCTGGAAATCAGAAAAAGACATTACAAGAAGAGAAAAGACTACAGACAACATTCCTTCCAGAATTTGGCCATAAAGGCCTCAGCAAAGGATTGCATGGTTGATTCAGCACTCAAAAATCAATTCGCTGTGTCATCAATTTAAAGAAGAAAAACCATGTCATCTCAGTAGATGCAGAAGTATTTGACAAAGTTTATCATTCATTCATAAAAACTCAGCTAACCGGGAATGAACCAGAACTGCTTCCTTTCCCTGATAAAACACTTCTACCAAAAGCCTGCAGCGAACATCACGCCGAATGCGGCAAGGTGAGACCAGGAGCAAGGCGGAGGTGCCTTTCTCACGCCTTCTGTTCAGTGTGGCACTGGAGCTCCCGGCCAGTACAGTAAAGCGAGAAAAGGAAGTAAAAGACTCAAAGGCTGGAAGGGAAGAAAAATGCTGTATTCCAAGATGGCTTTATTTTCTGTGTAGGAAATCCCAAGGAATCTACAGAAGGGTTTCCACAGTGAATAACTGAGTTTAGCTAGATGACAGACTAGAAAGTCCATACAAAAAAAGTCAATTTGATTTCTGTGTACTGGCAGGAACATTTGGAACTAGAGCATTTTTAAAAGTGTTATTTACAGAAGCATCAGAAGGCAAGAAGTACTTAGGTATAAATCTAGTAAGATACGCACATGGTCTGCATGGTGAAAACTCGGAAGCAGTGACGCCAGGTGGTAAGGAGCCAGTGAAGCGGGGACGTGGATAAGTGTTTGTGAAGGGGAAGATTCGTCCCCTTCACATCAGAAAGAGGTCAGCTCTCTTCCTTTTTAAAATCTACCACAGAACCCCAGCGTGGTTTTCCAGTTTATGTTGACAAACTGTGAAATTTACAACTTTGCCATTCCATGTGAATGCAGCCAAAAGAACTTTGAAGAACAAAACTGGAGTACCCATAATATCTAATTTCAAGATTCAGTGTAAAGTTAAAGGTATCAAGATAACATGGTCCTGGTGAGAGACACATACAGACCAGGGAACAGAATAAGGAGTCCAGACACGGGCACACGTGTGTAGTCCGCTGACCTGGCAGCGGAGCAGAGGCGGTTCAGGGGAGGAGAGGAGGCCGTCTCCCTGTAGGCACAGGGCGCTTCGCGTCAGCACACCAGGGACCCCTGACCGTCCTCCCGCCTCTGGTGGGACGCCCTGGTCGCCAGTGACAGCGCCTCAGCAGCCTCCTGTGCTGTCCCCTTAAATCCGCCCCGTGGGCTCCTGGTCAGAGGTGTTCCCGGGGACCGGCAGGCTGCTTGCTGACGCTGCCTCGCTGTGTCCTGGACGCTGAGCGCCCCACCACTGAGGCGTGATGTCTTAGAGCTGGTGGAAATGGAGCTGCAGGACGGCTTCAGTGTGTGTTTCTCTGGTTGCTAATGGGGAGGAAGTAGTTTTTCAGAGTTTTTCTGGGGCCGCTGGAACTCTGTCCATGGTCGTCACCCTTCCGTGATTTCGGTGTGGATGGTTTTTCTCGTAAGCGGAAGTGTTTTTGCGTTGCCCACCTCTGTCAGCGTTGACACTCTTACGGGTGTAACATGAAGCGGGATTTTCAGGAAATGATACGACGTTTTTCTTTTCTCAGCCGGTTTAGGTGAATTCCGGATTCGCGACCTGAATGATGAGATTAACAAGCTGCTGCGAGAGAAAGGACACTGGGAGGTCCGGATCAAGGAGCTGGGCGGCCCTGACTACGGGGTAAGCAAGCAGCAGCCCAGGGCCTGGCTTGCGGGCTTTCTAGGCAGGGTGGGTCCTGTCTCACTGCAGCCCCCACAGGCCTGCCTTGGATGAGGCCCTTGAGAAATGAAAGGAGCCTGGAAAGGGCCTGGTGTGTGTGCACGGGAACCGTGAAAGCACAGGGCCAGTGGTGTAGAAGGTCCCCGGCGCGGGCCTGGGAGTGTGTACCGGCCCGGCATCCGGGGTGAGCCGCTCGGTCTCCCCAGGCCCCTTATGGAGACAACCTTGGCGCCGCACGTGCATCTCAGAGCTCCTTGAGAACTGGGGCCGCCCTTCCACTGCAGCTTCTGCGCTTGAGGGGCCTGGAGACAGGCACTCTGTTTGCTCTGGATTCTTTTTTTCCTCTGGATTCTTTAAAGGCCCAGTGACTTTGAGGCTTTCAGGACCGTGACCCTGTGTATATGTCTGTGAATCACACACAGTCGCTGTGTCGCCGCCCAGCACACACGAAGATGTGCTGAAAACGTTCCTGGTGGGCGCTGCTGCACTTTGAGATTTTCTGTTCCGTTCTATTTTGACTTTTTAACAATTGGTAATTGTGACCCATGTAGTGGATTTCATGGCCCAGACCTGCCCCGTTTGCCCAGGTCTTTGAACCAGTTGTGTCTGGTCAGTGGACTGCCATGTAGCTACGTAAGAACCGTGGGCGGTGTTTCTGTGTATTAGTCTGGCCCCCTCTTATCACAGAGCCGTAATTCTCAGGTCAGTGCCTGGCCCAGCCGAGGTGCTTACCTTCCCACTCCTTGGGCACCTGCTGGGAACGTTGCCTCCGCATCCCTGATATTTCCGTGACGCAGGTTTTGCTCCCTGTCGGGCGGCGTTAGTGCCACTTGTTCCCCGTCCTGGAAGGGCTACAAAAGCTCCAAGTCAGTAGTGATGTTTCTGTTTCCTTCTGGAGTTTTTCATGTGAAAAAAGTTGCTGTTTGTTTCCTGGGTGCAAAAGCAACACCCGTAGGGGCGTTCACCTTTGGTTCGGCCATCTGGCCGTTTCACTGTGTTCCGTGCCTCACGGCCTCTCCCCTGCAGTACAGAGCCTCGTCCAAACTCACCTCCTGTGGCCTGCAGGTGTTGCCGTCATCATTTTTAATGGAGGGAGTTCCGTCTTCTGGATTTTGTCCTCTTCTTCTAGCTGCCACTGAGACTTTTTGCGGCTTTTTAAAGCTTTCTTTTTCTCAGTTAACTTTGTGTCATAAGCAGTTTCTCAGCCAGCACAAGTGTTTCCCACGAGCCTTCGTTTGTCTGCTGTAGAGTATATCCCACCCGTGAACAAACCATAATTTACTTAAGTCATCCTCTTCCCGTTAGGTATTTAGGTTGATTTTTAAAGGATCAGAAAAGTTCCCACGTGTATTTCTGTACCCATTAATACCTGGTGCTTTTAGCACCACTGTCTTCAAGCATATCTGCAAACGTGGAAGTAGTGGGTTTACAGACCAGATCCATTTTCTCTTTTTCCTTCCCCCTAAGAAAGTTGGGCCTAAAATGCTGGACCACGAAGGGAAGGAAGTCCCGGGAAATCGAGGCTACAAGTACTTACTGTGGGCGCGGGGACGCATGGGCGCTGTGGGCGCGGGGGTGCTGTGGGCGCTGTGGGCGCAGGGACCTGTGGGCGCGGGGACCTGTGGGTGCGGGGGCGCTGTGGGCGCGGGGGTGCTGTGGGCGCGGGGGCGCTGTGGGCGCGGGGACACGTGGGCGCTGTGGGCGCGGGGACGCATGGGCGGAGCCTCCCTTTCTGCACCTGTCGCGGTGGCTCCGAAGTCTATGCAGTCAGGTCCATGTTTCAGGTACTTGTTGGGCTGAAAAAGCTCTTAACTGAAGGACTGATGACACCTTGGGCCAAAGCCGCTGTGCACTGGGAGAAGAGAGGGTCCGAGTCAGACACCCTGGCTCTGGACACCTCCAGGATTCCGCTCGTCTGGACCGCCTGCGTCTGATTTTTGACTTTTTGAAAAGCAGTGCAAGCATTCCATAGGAAAAAGTATGGAAAGCAGAGAAGGGCGAGACCAGGATCCCTCCCACTGCTGGTGTTCTGCTGACCCCTTCCGATTCTACCTTCATGAAACCCTACTTGTTCTCTTTTTTGGCCTCCGTGGGAGACCTGTTGGATCTCGGTTCCCTTATTGGGAACTGAACCTGGGCCATGTCAGTGATAGCCTGGAGCTGTAACCACTGGCCCAGCAGGGAGCCCCCAAGCCCTGCTGCTTCTTGAGTCCCCTGCGTGTGCAGGCTGGCCTTGCGTGTGTCATCGACATTGCTTAAGATAATGCAGAATTTCAAGTATCACACCATCTATTATGAAAGCAATGAAACCTTATTATAGACACGCAGAATACAGAGAATCAGGAAGAACACCCGTGTTCTCACAGCTTACAGTTGATAGTGGTTGACATGTTGGGGTGTGTGCCCTTTCTGTTTTTAAGGCCCCTAAAGGGAGGTGGTCCTGTTTTTCTGTTTTTTGCACTTTGGCTTTAAATTTACTCTCAAGTTCTTACGTATTCCAGGCATCGATTTTCTTTTCTTTTTTTTTTTAAGAAGGAAGTGCCCAAGTTAGTCTTCAGGCGCAGAATTTAAACGGTAGCATAGCCCCCTCTACCACCGTCCCAGTGCTCTGCTCGGGACGCCCCATCGCCGTTACCGTCTGGAGTGCTCCTTGCCAGGCCTTCCCACGCTCTTCCCTGCGTATCTCCGCAGCTGAGTCACGTCCGCTTAGTGACAGGTGACTGCAGCCCGGCTCCCTTGAGGCAGAGAGGCCCGTGTCTGGCTCCCGGGACTGACGCGTTTGTCCTCAGGAATGGCTGGTCCCAGAGCCCTTGCTCCCGCTGCCGTTTCGGCTTCCATCCTGCGAACGCTCCTCTTCGTCTCGTCTCCTTTGGGGTGCCAGACTGTCCATTATCCACTTACTCGAGTTTGTCCTCTCAGCGAGTTTACCACCATCACCCCCCACCCCCCAAAAGGTTCAAGCACGGGCCCCAGGGCGAGCCCCGCCTGCGCTGGTTGGATCCCAGCTCCCTCCCAGGGCAAGCCCTGCCCGTGCTGGGCGGATCCCAGCTCCCTCCTGCATCTGGGATGCACTCAGTGCTCTGAGCCTGTCCTGGGCGCAGCCCTCGTTGCCCAGGGCTGGGCAAGGTGGCTGGTACCTGTGTGGGCCAATGGAAGGGGGCTTCCCTGTACCTGTGCCCGTCGTGTGTGGACCGTCCATGTCCCCCCATGGTTCTTACAAAGCCGAGTGACACAAAGGATCAAAGAGTCTCGGGTGACCCGTGCTGGGGGGTGACTGGTGCTGGCTGTAACCACCCCTCCTGTGTAGACTTAGTTACTTGCGCATCTTCGCAACTATAACATTGTTGCTGGTACTTGAAACAGTATGTTATATCTATTTTTTGTTTCCCTGATTACTAATGAAATTGACAGTTGAATTCAGTTCCTGTGAATCACTGAAATGTTCACACTTACAGGTTTCTCCTTCAGTTAATCAGCTTTTATTCTTTGACCAGTCAGCTGGACTTTCATTTCCCTTTGGATTTTCTAGAATTACTACATATCCTGAACAGTAATACTTAGTCTGAATGTATTTTCTTCAGGAATTTCTCGTGTATCTTTTTTGCTTGTAGTTTATTTTGTCTTATTTGAGTTCTTATGTTTTTTCATTAGCTATTTTGGCATTTCCCGTGAAAGCACCTCATGAAGCCGCGGTCACGGGGGGGTCACAGGACACCCTCCCCCCGCCAGGCAGTTCATAGTCCTGGTGGGGGTCCAAGTTTTACTGTTGTATCAACAATGCCGTGACACTCATCTCCGTCCATGAAGCTTCGCCAGCTTCTGTTTTTGCTTTTTAAGTTACGATAGATTCCTGCTAAACGGACTGAGTCTGAAACATCAACGCCAGTTTTAAAGAGGGTAGTGTCCTGAGTAGCCCCATTACTAGTGTGGGGAAGCGCCTGTTTGATGCCATTTTTAGGAACACCCATGCTGCCTGCCTGTGTAGCGTTGTATGGGGAGGAGGCATGAGTGTGGCTGTGACGGGGAACCCGGCTAAGCTGAAGAATTCTTTCTTTCAGCGCTTCCTCCTCCAAGAAAGACACGAGCCGAGCTCATGAAGGCGATCGACTTTGAATACTACGGTTACCTCGATGAAGACGATGGTGTCATTGTGCCGTTGGAACAGGAGTATGAAAAGAAACGTAGGTCCTCGGGCATTTCACTTCACGACTGGTGGCATCTGGTTTCTTTTCTCGCCTTTGAAAAAGGAGGTTTTATTTTTCCAAGGGATTCATTTTCTATCAGGACTTTGTGAAAAATTGAAGTTTAGTTGATGTACAATATTATATACAGGTGCACAGTAACAGAACTCACAGGTGTAGAGGCATCTCCACTAGCAAGTTACCCGGGAAACAGCTTCTGCGGCCCCCGTGTTGCAGTGTATGCTGTTGTGTTCTGTAGAATCCACGAGGGAGCCGTGCCTTAGAGCGTCTGTCTTTCGCTGGCTCACTCCACTCACGAGGGAGCCGTGCCTTAGAGCGTCTGTCTTTGGCTGGCTCACTCCACTTAGCAGGATGATCTCTGGGTCCGTCCGTGCTGCTGCGGGTGGCACGAGGCCCTTTCTCGCGTAGGAGTCCGTTGCGTGTCTTCACTCCTCCACCTGTCGATGACGCCCCGGCTGCCTCCACGCCTTGGCTGTTGTGAATGGTGCGGCCCTGAACGCTGGGGTGCTGTGTCTTTTCTGATTAGTATCTCTGTTTATTTCGTGTGTGAACCCAGGAATGGAATTGCTAGACCGTGCGCTAGTGCTGGTTTTGGTTCTTTGAGGAACCTCAGGGTGTTGAGCCAGGGAGGATCTGGGCTTGTTCCCCGCCAGCCGCCCCAGAGCTGCCGTGGGACCCCTGCCCTCCCATCTGATGCCCGCCCGTGGGGGCCAGAGGAGGGTCACCCTTTGCAGAGGGCAGGCCTCGGTCACCTTTGCCCCACATGGCATGTCACTTTCTCGGAGGCCAGAGCGCCTGACGCCTGCTGTCCCTCATCTGCAGACAGAGCCGAGCTAGCGGAGAAGTGGAAAGCAGAGCGAGAGGCCCGCCTGGCGAGAGGCGAGGAGGCGGAGGGGGAGGAGGAGGAGGAGGCGAACATCTACGCTGTGGCTGAGGAGGAGGTAGGGCGGCTGCCGCGGCCCCGAAGACCACAGCTGGGGGAGGGCGCCCAGGCCTGGGCAGGCTCCAGGCCTGGTCTACCCCTGGACGGGGGGTGAAGGTCGCCTCGGGGTCACAGTGAGGACGCCTGAGGGCACCTGGGGACCTGCGCTCCATGTCGGGGCGACTTACCTGCGTCTCAGAGCTAGGCCCTCCGGACCTGCGGGGCCTGGATTTGTAGGCGAGTTTGAAGCCCCTGACCTCATTGTTTGAGCTTCAGTGGCGGAGCCAGTAGCGTTTCTGTGGGCCCTAACCACCCACGCCCACCTTACCGTGGGAAGCCAGAACAGAGGCTCCCTTGGGGGTCCCAGGTGGGGTGGCCCTGTGTTCCCGCAGCCAGAGCCCCCTGCTCCCAGCTCCCCTATCCAGCAGGCCCAGGATGGAGTACATTTGTGACTGAGCCAGGGGAGGGGAGTCAGCCAGGCCGGGACGGCGGGTCAGGCCCTGTGAGACATCGCGTGGTGTGCCCCGCAGCAGTGGCAAGCACGCAGGCTCAGGAGCTTGGTGACTGGGTCACAGGATCCGGCAGGCCTGCGGGGCGTGCCCTCAGGCAGGCGTTTGAAGCAGGATGGCAGCGTGCCCTGCAAAGATTTCCTCTGGGTGCAAGCGACCTGTTCGCTTTTTCAAGGGGTGTTTGTTTCCTTGGCGGCTACTAACGAGTGAGTGAGGCCTACTCAGGGGGCATTGCAGCCACACGCTCTGTCGGTAGCTCAGGATCCAAGGGGCAGCCCGGTCAGCAGACCCCACGGGAAAACGGCACGTGTGACAGGAGCNGGCTTCAGTCCACGGGGTCGCCAAGATAATATATTCACGAGACTTCCAGCCCGAGAAACACATGCAGACCTCGCCCAGCTCCGCTTTCGCAGCCCCGTCCTCAGGCCCGGTGCCCACGGAGGCCACTGCTTCTCTTCCTCGGGCAGGAGGCCGTGCAGTCCACGCTGTCACGTTGGCCCTCGTGCTTAGCTCTGCATCTTGGGGGTGTTTCTGAGGAGCGCGCTTCCCCGGGACTGTCTCTCCCGTCAAACAGCTGCAGGCTGGGCCTCTCGCGGCGTCTGCTCTGCACAGCCTCTGGCGTTCTCTTTTGCAGTCTGACGAGGAGGGCGGCCCGGACAGAGGAGGGGAGGACGGGCAGCAGAAGTTCATCGCCCATGTGCCGGTGCCGTCACAGCAGGAGGTAGGACGCTGGGCCCGCCAGGCGCGTTTCGGGCCCTTCCTGTCCCCGCGGGCAGCTCCGGCCCAGGGACACCGCCGGCTGCACGCAGCTTAGGGTGTGGGTCCAGCGAAGGCGGGGTCCATCCGCCTTAGAGGCAGTGGCCTGCCCTGCCGTGCACGGCAGGTCCCTGGGGCTCACGTGTGCCGGGAGGAGGTGTCAGGGGCAAAGTGGATGCTGCCCCAACCCCGCCTTTGCTGCCCACAGATCGAGGAGGCACTCGTGCGCAGGAAGAAGATGGAGCTGCTGCAGAAGTACACCAGCGAGACCCTGCAGGCCCAGAGCGAGGAGGCCCGGCGGCTCCTGGGCTGCTAGGTGGCCCTGCTGCAGCCTCCCCTGCCCTCCTTGCCCACACTGTGCGCCCCCCGAGGGCCGCTGGCTGGACCCCTCGGCGTCGCCCCGGCCGCGTGCAGCTGACGCGAGAGCCCACGGGCACGTGTCCTGAGTGGGTAGGACAGGCTGCTCCCGCGGCCTGCGAGTGTCGTCAGTGGTGGGGCGGCCAGCCGGGGACGCCCCTGAGCCCACAGACGTGTCTGTGATGCCTCCTGCATGCTGAGAAGACGCCCCGCCACCCTCAGGGCTGCTCTGCCGCCCGTCTCGCCCTCAGCCGGCCTTGCTTCCCCCAGCCGGCAGGGGGACATGTTTGCCGCTTCGTCTGGGAGTGGTTCTGCACAGAGCTATTTTTATTAAAGATTTTTGTATGAAAAGCAGCCTTGGGTTCCGGGCTCTCTCTGTGAGGCTTTGTCCGCGGTAGGACCTGAGGGGGCTCCGTGGGGCCCGTGTCAGGGGCTGGGCCTGCCCGCGGCCCGTCCGGGTGCTGAGGGTGCAGGGCGTCCCGCCTGGCCCGTGCCCACGGCCGTGGGTCAGCGCTGAGGTGGGGCCCGTGTTTCCGGCCCGTGGGAGTGCCGAGGGTGCCCCAGGGTGGTCCAGACCTGCTGGCCCTGCCTAGTCTCTCCTTCCCTTTGGGGAGAGCCCATCGCAGGGGCCCCAGCGTGGGGCTGGGGGGTCCCCACCCTCAAGAGGGGTCCTGGGCACATTGGCAGAGCCCTGTGGGCCTCTTGAAGCAGGCTGTGCCAGCCTGAGTGAGGGACGGTCGTCAGCCAGGACCTGCCTGACAGAAGTTCTGAGCAGGGGACAGAGGGCATCGGGCAGGTGGGCAGCAGCCGTGGGGAGACCACTCAGGGCTTCAGGGCTGTGAGGAGGAGGGGAGGGACAGGACTGGGCTGGGGACCACCCTGGGGGCCCCTCAGCTGAGCCCCTGGGCAGGCGTGTGTGGAGAGCTGGGAGGGGTCGAGGCTGGAGGGCTGGGGGCCCGGGGACGGACAAGGCCAGACCTGGCCCTGGGACCCAGCTCCCACCCAGGCCAGGCCCGGACGGGGCTCAGGAGCGAATGCTGGGTGCCTGGAGCAGCTCCTCTGGGCCCGGGCCTCCGCATCCCTGTCTGAAAGGCCGGGGCTGGACCCGGTGCCTGTGCGTTCACCCAGCGACGGGCAGCCCCATGGGGCAGGCAGAGGGGAGGCGGGCCTTGAGACTGCCCGGCCTGGGGTCCAGCCAGGCGGCAGGCAGGGCCCAGCTCAGATGGCCCAGAGAGGGGTTTCCCTCTGCTGCTCCGGACACCCAGGGCCTCGCAGTGGGTCCTGGGACAGCTGCAGACAGCATGGGCGTCGGGGAACCGGGGACTGATGGGAAAGCAGCTTGCTGAGGACCCACAGGCATCCCTGGTAGAGACTGGCCCAGCCCCAAGCTTCTTCCTGCCCTGCAGACCCTGGCTTTTTTTGTCCCAGGAGGACTTTGCAGGCCGCCCCCCCCCAGGCCTGGAACGTCCAGGGAGTGTGGCCACTGGCCGGGCGTGGTCACCGTGGTCACGGAAGCTCAGGCCCAGAGGCAGCAGAACCCATCCCAGGAAATGTTGGTTGACGTCTCTCTCGTGGCTCAGACAAGCTTTGGCTCTGCCCACAGTTTCCAAAACATAGACGTGTCCAGCTTGCTCTCCCCTACTCCCCACACCCACCCCAGCCTGGCCCCTGGTGCCCTCCTCCCCTGCATTCTGCCCTCCGACGCCCATGCTTTGGTTCTTGGGCAGTTTATAAGCCAGGAGGAGGTGAAAACTTTTCTCTTGCCTGACACCCTGGGCCAGCCTGAAGTGAGGAGGTGCTGGGGTCAGCCTTGCTTCCCCCCGACGGCCGCACCCCATCTCTGCCAGCATCAGCATCTCACTGCTTCCTCCCAGAGCCCTGCGGGAGGACAGTCTGGCGCCCCTCACTCTCATCGAAGCCCCAACAGCAGCGTCTGCCTGGGGGTGTCAGGGCCCCCAAAGAGCAGACAGGTCCACAGTTGGGGGGCGGGGTCACACCATCTGGTTCCCTCCCCCACAAATAGGGCAGCCGGTGGAGGGAAGGCCCCCTGAGGGGTGCCTGGCTCTTCTCTGCATCACCAAGCCTGGGCTTCCAGCCTGGAGGATGAACTGTGCCCCCCGGTCCCCTTGTGAGGGGTCTCAGGGCAGGGGAGCGGGGCATGGGGAGAGGTGAGCGGGGGTCCCCAGGGTCTGGGGCTCATCCTGGTGTCTGTCTGGCAGGCCTGCTCTGTGGGGACTGGGGCCATGAGAAGCTGCGAGGGGAGGAAGCCAGGGCGGTCCTCCAGTGGGGGCACAGCCCCGGGGCGGGGCCGCAGAGAGGCGGGAGGGCCCGCCCTGATGCTGCCCTGGCCCCCCCGCGGCTGCTCCCAGCCCTCAGCCAGCTCCGGCCCAGTGCCCCTCAGCAGCTGCTGCAGCGTATTGCTGTGTTCTTGCAGCTCCTATTTTGTGCTTTGCAGCAGGCATGCTTCGGCATTAGGAGCACGGTGTCATGCCTGGGGTTGGGTCTTCATGGTGTTTTTCCACCTTTATTTCTGATCCGGGGCACGTTTACAGCCCTAGCCTGGGCTCTGCCCATGAAAGAAAATTCGGATGACGTTGTTCGAGGCTGTATATTTTAACAGCGGTGACTGTACCCAGGAAAAGGTGGAAAAAGAAGGGAGGAAGGAAGGGGAGAAAGGCCCCTTCTCTCTGGGTGTTCTGACCTGGAGGACGCGGGGTCCCAGCAGATGCTTCCGTCTGCCGGCGAGCCTGGCGCCCCCGTGTGGCAGGGCACACACAGTGCAGGTTCATCCCGCCAACCCACCGTTGGCTTTTAAGAATATTGAATTCTCTTCGGCTCTGCGGGTCTTCGGTGCTGCAGGAGCTTCTCGTCGCGGTGGCTCCTCTCGCTGGGGAGCGCAGGCTCGGTAGCTGTGCCACGTGTGCTGAATACCTGTGAAGCACACACCTAGTTGCTCCACACACCACGCGGGATCTTCCCAGACTTGGGATCAAACCCGGATCTCCTGCACCGACAGGCAGATTCTCTACCACTGAGCCACCAAGAACGTGAAATTCGTGACACGTTTTTTAAACTGTGTTTTCATTGATTGACTGATTCGCTGCATCGAGCCTTGGCCGTGTCGCGAGACCTTTCACTGCTCAGTAGTTGGAGCAGGCCGACTTAGTTGCTCCGTGGCGTGTGGGATCTTAGTTCCTGGACCAGGCATTGAACCAGCCTCCCCTGCATTGCAAGATGGATCGTTTACTGAAGCACCAGCGAAGTCCCTCTTGACACATTGTGAAAAATTTGGGGGATATGTGTTATTTAAGATTCGGGGCATTAGGTGAGATCAAGATTTTTGCATTACTGCAGTTCAAAGGAGCATAATTCAATTTCAGATAAAATGCCACTCAGGAATTTGCCTCCAAAGAGAGGAAATGCAGTTAATTTTTTAACAACACGACTGAGATATACCTGACAGACCATAAAACCTCCTGCTAGCTTACAGCTGAATGACGTTAACAAATCTGGGTCAAGCAGCCCTCACGACAGCCCAGTTTCCCAGCCATCCTATCACACCACAAATGCAAATGGTGGCTGGGTTTTCTGGCAAAATCCATACCCAGGTCAGCATTCCAACCCCTGCAAACCAGTTCCAGGAAAGGCCAGTTCAGCTAGCCAACCACACGTCCAGTGCACCCGCAGCTACCCAGCCTTCTTCCTTCCTCTCCCCCTGCCTCCAGTGGCAGGACCTTGGCCTGTCCTGTCTCCTGGACACACCTTTCCCTCTCCACCTGGTGCTGTGGGAGGCCACTCAGAGCTGAAGGCAGATGTTGCTTTCTGGGGCCCTGGGCTGTGACGGGTCCCAGAGCTAGCCCGGTGTGCGGAAGCCTTCCATCCCAGGCCCTTCCGTCTGCTTCTGCCCTGGACAGAGGCTGTGTCCTATGGCCCCAACCTGATGCACCAAAGCTGGGCTCCCAGACCTGGCTCCCTGGCACCTGGGGGGCCCTGCCTGGTGCTGTTGGGCGTTTCCCATGGGAGTGGAGCTCAGTAACTCTCGCCCATTCTCCGTGGGCCTGCCTTGCCTCCTGGCCCAGTCTCTCTTACTTGCTCAGCCGGTAAAGGTGGTCCGGGCTCTTGGGCGTCCTGGTGGACCTGCTCTCTGTGGTCTCCGTAAGCTACAGGAAGTCCCTCTTCCCTTGTCTGCTGCGGAGGGTATGGGCATTTCTCTGCCTTGTGCACTTAAATATTCCAAAGTCTTAGAAGCATACCTGACCCATAACAGGCATTAATCAAAATGTGAACTTCCATGGATTTGGAGATCTGTAGGAGACCCCTTGCAAAGGGCAGGGGTGCTCTCAGTTCCTGTCCATCCGGATGACTGGAGACGCTGAGGGAATGGGTCCCGTTTGATCTAGGAGCCCCATGGACGGCGGAGACATCCGACCAGTCCATCCTAAAGTGCCGGGGGCCAGCGTGAGGAGCTCCGCCCATGGCAAAGGTCATGAGGAAGGCGGCTTGGCATACGCAAAGCCGTGATCAAGCCTCAGGAAACCCCCCGTTCCCGAGCATCTACCCCAAAACCAGAGTCTGTTTTATGCTCTCACCTACACCTCTGAATTTACGGGGGGCTCTCCCCCATAACCGTTTCTCTCAGAGAAGGAGTAAACGTGCAGCTCCAAGGCAATAAAAATTCCTGGGCGTGACAAGAGTGTTTCAGCTCACGGACTCCTCTGAACGGTATCTAGCCCACCTGTATAGGTTCATCTGGCCACATGTGATTGTTTACAGCCTCCCAACCTGAGAGGCACGAAATGTTTTAGACTTCCTAAAGGCAAATTCTCTTGGGGAGTTGGAAATTATCAGTATAGTGGGTTGGTTAGGAATTATATTGGTGAAGGGTTTTTCATTTGTTGTGTCAATAATTGCTGCTAATTCCCTGTCCTGGGTGTGACAAGGATGTCTCACGTCAAACCTCTCTGCTGACAGACTAGCTTGTGTGACAGGATGATCCATACTCCTGCCACATGATTGTTTACTACCTCTCAACCATAAACAGCACAGAGAGTTTTGGAGTATTTTGAGAGTTAATTAGCATAGGGCTTTTTCTTCTTGTTGAGTCAATGATTGCCGCCAGGCCTCCATATCCTTAGGCACCTGGGAATATATTAATCAATGTATTTGGAATATAGAAAAGGAAATATAGTAGTTTTTGATGTTAGCAATATTAGACTTTTTGAGTTAATGAATTTTCTCTTTTGTAATAGATCACTGTACTTTGTTATAAATCACTGTTTCCTTGCTATGTAAAAATGTAACTTTATCACTATCTTAAAACTAAATAGATCTTAAGGGGAACATTGGTGAAAGGATTTTCATTTGTTGGGCTGATGTTTGCTGCTAAATCTCCATGTTCCCTGCCCTTACAATGAATATAACTAGCATATAGGAGAAATAAGTATTAACCTTTAAACATATAGGAGAAATAAGTATTAACCTTTAAGATTAATCATGTTAACCTTGGGTTAAATAAATTCCTTTCTTGATTGTAACTCACTACACCCTCACCCTATAGGAATGCAACTTTATTTGGAGGGTGGTGCCTGGTTTAAGAAAAAACACCCTTGGAAAAAATAAGTTTTTTGGTTATCAGAAAGAAAGGATCATAAAATGTCAGCAGGTCTCACTCATGGCCAGAAGATGATGTAATATCCCTAAGACCTTTTTTTTATACATTTATGTGAAGCACCTGATTTTGATAAAGGTCAGGACTGCTGACCCCCGCGTGACTCTGTATTCATCCCTATGTGTAACAAAAGGTATATACGCAAACCCCAAAATAAAGAAATCTGATCAGTTTCCGGAAAGACTGATTCCCCCATGTCGCTTCTTTCTTGCTCCTGTTTCTCTGGCTGAATTCCCATCTGGATTCAGCCTCCTTTTCTCCACTACACTATCTCCTACTATACTATCCATTTCTAATCTCTCTCTATATCTGTAATTAAATATGTATTTTTCCAAAGACGCCAATGCCGTCCCCCCACCTTCGAATCACCCTGGATCCACCGGGGCTGGACCCCGGCACTAAAGGAAATCAGTCCTGGGTGTTCATTGGAAGCACTGATGCTGAAGCCGAAGCTCCAATACTTTGGCCACCTGATGCGAAGAGCTGACTCATTTGAAAAGACCCTGATGCTGGGAAAGATTGAAGGCGGGAGGAGAAGGGGATGACAGAGGATGAGCTGGGTGGATGGCATTACCGACTTGATGGACATGAGTTTGAGCAAGCTCCGGGAGACAGTGGAAGACAGGCCTGATGTGTTGCAGTCCATGGGGTCGCAGAGAGTCGGAAACGACTGGGCGACTGAACAGCGAAGCCCCTCATACACAATCGAGTCTCATTTCTCTGAAGAGCCCTGGTGGACCAGACCACCTGAGGAGCCAGCCGCCCTTCCACAGAGCTCCCCACAGCCCTCCCTCGCTCCTCAGCTCAGGAAAGTCTCATCAGGTGGGTCAGTTCTCTCAATTTGACCCAAGTTCCCAACTGAGCCAGCCCGTTAGGGCAGCTGCTTCCACCACTGTAAAGCGTCTGCCTACAATGCAGGAGACCCGGGTTTAATCCCTGGGTCGGGAACCTCTCTTGGAGAAGGAAACAGGAACCCAGTCCAGTACTCTTGCCGGGAAAATCCCATGGACGGAGGAGTCTGGTGGGCTACAGTCCACGGGGTGGCAAAGATTCGGACACGACTGAGTGACTTCACTTTCACTTTCCACTTTACACCACTGCTGTTCAGCCTCTTGGGCTGGGATCTCCCAGCCCTTTGGATCCCCCAAAACTAGCCCCCACCAAACAGGTCTCCCTAACCCCATGTCCCAGCTTTCTGGGGGTCACCTTGAGCACACGGCCCCACAAGCTCTCCTCTCAGTCTGTAGCCAGCTTAGTTTTTGGCCTCTTTTCTCGTTTCCTCCTCGCAGCGTGTCCCAGGCCTCTCCCTTCTTCAGTACAGGGAAATGCATTGTCGGCCCCACTGGTATGAGCCCCGAAGTGACACTGCCACGCATGTCCGCGCTAGATCCATTCTAGAGGAGGCCACTCTGGGCCCAAGGGCCGAATCAAAAGTCCCAGAGACCCTCCGCTGCTCTCGAAGCCGCTCCAGACTGCGTTTGGGAAGGCCCAGGTAGGAGATCCCTGGGTGTCAATAGTTGGTGGGGGCGCGGCGGGTACGGGGGCGCTGTGGGCGGGCTTAGGGGCGGGGCCGAGGGTGCTGACCTACGGAGGGCTGCTCTCAGGGCCTGGGCGGGGCCGAGGACAGTGCTGGGGGCGGGGCCCGGCCGGGGCGGGCCTGNNNNCCTGGCCGGCGGGGCGGGGCGGGGCGGGGCGGCCGGCGGGCGGTGGCGCCCCTTCCCCAGGTGTTGCGGCGCTTCCACGTCGCCAGGCGGCCCGCGGCTTCCGCGAGCCCAGGCCGCCCCAGCGTCCGGATCGCCGGCCTTTGGGCTCCCGCGCCATGGCGGGGCCGGGCCCCGGGGACCCGGACGAGCAGTACGACTTCCTGTTCAAGCTGGTGCTGGTGGGCGACGCGAGCGTGGGCAAGACGTGCGTGGTGCAGCGCTTCAAGACCGGCGCCTTCTCGGAGCGCCAGGGCAGCACCATCGGCGTGGACTTCACCATGAAGACGCTGGAGATCCAGGGCCAGCGGGTCAAGGTGGGAGGCCGGGCCCGGGCCCCCCGCGGCCCTAGGGGTCGGCCCCGCCCTGGAGGGTCTCCCCTGCGGGGGCGGGGGCCGCAGCGAGCGCCTGACCGCTCCGCGGCGGCTGGGCGCCTGCCCTTCCTCCCGTCCGAGCAGGCCTGGGCCTTGGCGTCGGGGCCGGCCTCCGTGCGCAGATCGCGGGCCTCGGGGCGCGGGGCGGCGCGTGTTTGGGGGGTGCGGAGAGAAGGCCCTGCCCCGCGAGCTGCACCCCCACCCCCGGGGACTTTGCTCCAGGCTCCGGTTCCCGGCGGTGCGGAGCCTCGGGTGCAGGCCCCGGGGGCGTCGGGCCGGCCTGTCCCTGGCCCACCCCGGTCGAGGCCCCCAGCTCGGCCCTCGGTGGGGACCCCAGGCCGCAAGGGACACCCTCCCCCCTTCGACCCCGCACGACTAGGAGGGAGCAGGAAGTAGTTGCTTCTGGGACCGGAGGGCCAAAACTTTGTTGTCAGAATTTCCGGCCTGGCCACGCCTCCCTGCAGTGTCTTTGTGGACCGGGTGGTGGAAGTTGACTCGGCCGGGCCGCCCGGGTCCCCTCCCCCAGCTGCCGCCCGACGGGAGCTGAAAACGGCCCCGGAAGGTGGGGGCGAGCCCCAGGCTCCGGCGGCGGCTCTCCAGAACCGCCGGATGTAGCTGCCGAAGCGTCCTGGCGGCGGTCTGACAACTAGCGTTTGTGATTCGCCCGTCAGTCTCTTAACGCGGGTGTCAGCCCTCCGTGGTGGATTGCAAGACCATTGTTCTTGCTCGGCAGCTTCGCTGAACGGCGCCGGACTGACATCCTTTTCTTTCTTTCGTGGTTTTGCGTTCCCACCGGCTCTGGCCTGGCTCCCAGGAGCCCTGGCAGGGGTGCCCCCCTTACCTCCGTGTTTTCTGGTTTAGCCCCCATCCCGTGTGCCCGGCTTCGCTGGGCTGCCTGGGTCTGCTACCGGTTGCCTTTTGCCAGAAAGCTCAGCTCTTTGTTTCTGCAAAATAGGGATAATTTCTGGGTGTCGCCTCCTGCTAGCCTCACCATTGAGAAGTCCGCCAACAGCAGTTACAAGCCCTCGGCAAGCCCTGAGCGCCTTTGGAGTAGATGAAAGGGAAAGCAGAAACCCCACGCCCCGAGGGTGCTTTTTTTTTATAGTCTTTGGAGTTTGTGTATGTTGGGTCTCCTTAGCACAGGAAAAAAGAACAAGGTGTGGCAGGCAGCTTTGAGTCACTATTCTGGACCACCCTATGGAGCAGGTGGAGGGAAGAGCTGTGGGCTGGGTGGAGTGTGTCCGGGATGGGCTGTGCCCTGAGGCGCCGCCAGCAGCCCGGGGAAGGGGCCAGCTGAGGGACGGGCGTGAGGGATCAGGGCGCGCTGCCCCCCCCACCGCCCCAGGTGCTGACGGTGGTCAGGTCAGGGAGGGGCAGGGTGTTCCTGTTCACCTGGCAAGGTTACAGCCCGTGCCGGGCCCGGGCTGCACTGTGTACCTGAGCGGGTTGTGTAATGCAGGGCAGAGCTCGCCGGCTCCCTTTCCTGATGGTCATCTCCAGGGTGTTCTTCCCGGGGGGGGGCCAAGTGGGTCTGGGTCTGGGGTGGGGAAGCGGTTTAGACACGGCAGCCCCACTTAGGGTCACGGCGGCCGACCCTCTAGAGCCTGCAGTGTGCCAGTGGTTGCACAGATGTGCCCTGGTGCTCAGCCCCACCTCACCCGGGCCGGGCCTTCCCAGGCACACAGCTGGGAGGCAACAGACAAGGAAGTTTTCTTCGAGCGTTTCTGACTCCACCGCATCGGGGGCTTTCCCCTACACTCAACTGCTGCTTCCGGTTGCGTGGAGTGGGAAAGCCTGTTGTAAAAACAGGCAATGTAAAAATAGGCAGTTATTTACATTTTGCAGCCAGAGAAAGATGAACGTCAGCACTGAAGAGACCGTGGCCTGAATCCGGGAGGTGGGGGTTGGCAGTGGGGACAGTCTTCCGAGTCCTGGATTCTGGGCTCTTGGGCTCAGCAGGTCCTTTCTCCTCACCCGTAAGATATCTTTGGGGTGTCTTCCAGCCATGTGACTTTAAAAAGAAAAATCAAAAAAGTGTATCGAAGTTCCACTTACACACAGCAAGCCTCTCTCACTTCGGGTGCCCAGGTCTGTGATCTGGACAAATGCGGGCAGCCCTGTGCCCGCACCAGCACGTGCAGGGGCCGATTCCTCCCACCCACCCGGAACGTTCCCGGGCGTCCCTGTCTGTCAGTGTCCTCCCCTGACCCGGGCCCTGGCAGCCGCCCATCTGTCTTCTCTCTGGTTTCAGCAGTGTGACTTTAAGTGGAGCCCTTGGTGAGCCACATTTCATCGCTGTTTCTGCAGAAGGCTCATCCGCATCAGAGATTTACTTAAAACCCTCCCAGGCCTGTCCGGGCTCCAGCAAGTATCCAGTGTGATCTAGGCCGCCTCGCCTGTGCTGGCGGCTCTCGCTGGTGCTCGAGGAACCTCGGGGGAGGTCACCCCACGCTCTTCCGGCTCTCTGGCCACAGTGTCTGGGGTGCGGTGGGCTAAAGGCGGGAGGCCGCGGGGTCGGAGCGCCTTAACTCGCTTCTCACCCAGTAGAGCCGTGCTGGCACTTGAGTCTAGTTTGACGTTTAGGTTATACTTGTCCTTATTTGAAAAGAGAGTTCTGCTTTCCAAGAAATGGAAAGTTAGGGCCATCACAGATGGAATTCAATCCCTTTATTTCAATAGTCACTTCCTCTTGCAACCAGAATGACATCCCGGCTCCTTTCCTAGAGGGCTGGGCCTCTGTCTGCCACGTCGTCTCCCTGCCTCAAGCGAACTGTCCAGCCTCGCTAGCCCTTTCGGTCCTTCCAACATGCCTGCCTCAGGCCCTTTGCACCCGCTGCCCCGCCTGCCCACATTCTGCCCCCAGACCTCTGTGTAACAGCTGCTTCATCATTCGGTTGCCGTTGCCCCAGGCGCCTCTTCAGAGAGGACTTTCCTGATCTCGGAGGCCCTTCACCCTTGGGGGGTAAGTTTAAGGGTGCGTTCATAGCCGTTACCAGGACTTGACCTTGCCTTGTTTGTGGATCCAGTCTGCCTTGCGTACCCCACACCCTGTGAGTCCCCACACTTGCCTCAGTGCCAGATGGACAGTGCTCACTATATGCGTGGTCCTTATTTTTTAGTTAATGGGAGGAAGCTGAAGCCAGGATGATAAGGGAAGTGACCAGGACACACACATGTCAGTGGCGGAACCAGGCTTTGGACCCAGGATCTCACTGGCCCTCCAGCGCCCACTTTTCCACTTGACCGCCCGTCAGCCCTTCTCAGCCCGTAACGATGGCCCTAAGATTCCGTGTGTTAATGACTCGTGAAAAGGCGGCTGTGGCCACCACGCTTGGAGGACAGCGCGTGGACTCGGGCATTTCTGAGATTTTCAGGAATGAGGGTTGAAGTTGAAACCCCAAGGACTCTCTGGGGTGTTGTCTGCTAACAGAATGTAAGGCCGCGCCCGGGGCTCCTGGAGTGCTCTGCTGCGGGGGAGGCTCTGGCCCGTGGGTGCGTTCACCAGGCTCTGGCCTGCAGGCTGAACCTGGAGGGGGTTCTGGGGGCCGCGGGCCTCTCAGCAGTGGCGTATCTGAAGGGGACCCCTGGACTGGGGGTCTGGAGGTCTGAGTCTCTCGTCTGGCTCCGTTCGGCCTCTTCCCAACCCTGGCCAGTTGCTTTCCCTGCTTGGAGCCCTGGGCTTCCTCCTTCATGAAACAGGACGATTCGCTCTACCTCTCAGGGTGGCTGGACAACTATGGACCCACTCAAAATAGTTAAAAATTCCCCTTGTATGTCTTTGGATAATCCATCCCCATGGATCAGAAGTTCATAGACAAAAGGCCATGCAGTTAAAAACTCTTTTCCATTTCTGTCCCCCTTTAAGAAGGCAGTCAGTGTTAACCTGTCTTTTCGTCTATCCTGAAGGTGCTATTGTGGATAAACCAAGGAACTCCAGACATAAGGGATTATTTTATTGTTGCTGCTGTTAGCATTCTCCTCCCTAGGGATTATTATTAAGACTATTTCTTAACCGGCCCGGCCCCCCCCACCTCACGTCCCCCAGGAGATCTCGGCCAGTTCTAAATCCCGGACGCAGCCTGGGCGCCGCTCTCCCACCTTATCTGGGACAACACAGAGGCCTGTTACGTAAAACGGTCTGCACCTCACAGGGGATGCGCAGGTGGGTTGACCCCGGAGGGGTGCGCCCCCGTGTCGGGCTCTCCGTCGGGGTCGCTGTCCCCGTGCAGGCGAGGTGGCCAGGGCTCTGTGGCACGCAGCTCAGTCTCGGCCCCGGGGCCCACACTGCAGGGCCTTGAACCCGGCCGCGGTCCTGCTCTGCAAGGGGCCCCGCTCTGCAAGGGGCGGGGCCGGGGCGCAAGGCACAGGCTTCTGTTTGCCGTTTGCGTCGTCAGCCCTTCCTGCCGGGGGTCTGGCCTTGCTCACGTGCTTTTTCCTATTTGGATAAAATTAGTCTGACTTTGCTAATTTTGATCAGAAATAGCAAAAAGACCACTGGGTAAGAGAAGAGTTCTGGGCCCTGCTGGTGGTTGGAGGAAGTGTGTTCCGGGCGCTGCGAGGGCCATCCTCACGGCAGAGTGGCCTTGCCTTCCAGGGGTCTGCCAGTCCCGAGGCATCAGGTGTGGTGGGCAGACGCAGGAAGGGGGGCTTTGCTGTCTGGCCTGCTCCCCGGTCACCCCAGAGCTGAAGGACCAGACACACAGCAGAGCATCAGCGGTGGGAGCTGAGGTCGGTGTGGTTTCAGCCCGTCCGGGTCTTCTCTCCTCCCCTCGGCCCGTGCGACCCTTGCAGAGCTGGTGTTGCAGGGCTCTCTCCGGAGGCTCTGGGTGTGAGGGGCCGTGGGGTGCCCGGCAGCGCCCCTCCATCCCCCATCTTCCCAGTTTCCACCTCTGTTCACGTGCTCTGCTCCACGTGGTCCTTGCCGCCCTGTGAGACCCCATTTCTCAGATGGGGAGGCGAAGGCCTTGTGGGCAGGCCTGAACCAGAACCTCGTCTGACGCCTGTTCCTCTTTGCTGCATGCACGCCCTGTGCCGCTGCCAGAGACGCTCGCGCACAGTCGCTTACGGAAAGGTTTGGGAGCAACGTAACCTCTGGGTCGATGCGCGTCACTCGCGTTTCACGGTTTCTTAGATTTTGATCGGCGGTGTCACGTCGACCTGACGCCTTCTGGTCGTTAAACCCATCCTGATGAATTCAGATGAGTTGGGAGAAGGGGTGCCTATGGCCAGTGTGGACAGAAGGACGCGCCTGCCTTCTAGAACGGCCTACGAGATGCCTTCGTGTTGAGCGCACAGCAGCAGAGCCAGTGCTGGGAGTCAGGGGCAGTGAGCCAGGCTCGTCTCTGCGTCACAGACTTGTCCCCTCCCTGCCTGGCCTCGCTGGCCTCTGCTGCCCTGGGCAGAGGCCTGAGTAGCCGCGGACCAGGTGTGTGACTGTGCACACAGCTTGCGCAAAAGGCAGCAACCGGAACTTAGATGTGTCTCCAGGATCCGTCCCTCCCGAACTGGTCTCCCGGGGAGACCGTGTCCGCGTCTCCTGATGTTGGGTCACGGGGTGGGTCTGATGACCCTGGAGGGTCAGGAGCCGCTGGAGCGGAGCCTCCCGTGCTCTCAGGAGGCCTTTGGTCCAGAAGAGGCCTGACTGTGAAAGCAGAGTCCTGGCTCTCAGCAGGCTGGGCCTTCACGAGGATGTGCGGGCAGCCGCCGTGTGTGGGGGACAAGGTTCGTCCCCGAGGCCTGCAGCGGCGGCCTCCGGCAGATGGTGGGCAGGTGAGGAGGCTGGACCACAGTCCCTGAGGGGTTCCTTTTTCTCTACCTGGCTGTGCCAGGACTTGGTTGCGGCCTGTGAACTCGGTGTGGCCCGTGGAGCTAGTTCCCTGACCAGGGATGGAACCTGGGCCACCTGCAGGGAGGCCGTGGAGTCCCACCCACTGGACCACCCGGGAAGTCCCCCATCCTCCTCGAGGCCATGTGCTCCTGGCCGTGCACCTGCCTCTGGGCTGAGGCCTATTTTCGAGCCTGGGCCAAGTTCTCCCTCAGGGACCGAGGTAGAAGTGACAGCAGCTGCTGGGAGGGGCCTGCAGACCACCCCCGGCTCAGGCCCCCTGCGTCCAAAGATACCACGGCCAGCAGAGTGGGGACTCGAGTTTGGATCCATCTGACCAGTTTTCAGAGTTTTGGCTTGAGAACTAATTTTTCCAAGGTCCCCTTCTGCTACGAAGAAGCAAGGAACTGCCTCATCCCACCCGCCTCGTCCCGCGGGGGGAAGCCTGCTGGGATAGGGGCCTCTGTGTGTCCACCAGGAGGGACGGTGCTGGGCACGGGCTCTGGCGCAGCTGGTTTTCCCTCTGAGGTTTCTGTAACCTCATAAGTGGGACTGACTTCCCACTGCAGCTCGTGGGAAGCCTCCCTGGAGGGCAGCGCCTGGCCTGCCGGCCTGACCACAGGACCTGCCCACAGAGGGCTTCCTTCCTGGCCGGGCGCCGGCTCTGTGCCAGGTTAGAGGGATGAGACGGGTTCGTCCTCTCCAGAGCCTGTTCTCGACAGCGAGGGGCAGACTGGCAAACAGGAGCCCATGCACACAGCTCTGTGCCCATTTGCCCGCCATGAGGCCCATTTTGTTTGGCCTGCACAGTGGCAATTTGCTGACTCGTTTTTTAATTGAATGTGCGTTAGGCAGGGTATCCTTTTCGGTCATCTTACTGCATCTCATGGTCCCTGCCTGGCCCCCAAGGGCACCCATGTTTGGGGCAATCGGTATCCTCCATGTTGTGTGCTATTACAGAGTCCAGAGCAGAGGGCTGAGGACCACGGAGAAGGCAGGTCCGCTTGGCGTGGGGCCCAGGCCCGTGTGTCGGGGGAGCTCCGCTGACCAGGTGACCCAGAAGGTTCAGTAGGAGTTCACCAAAGGTCAAGGTGAATGCTGTCTCTCCTGGAGAAGGAAATATGACAATGATAATTCTCATCACGGGTGTGGGGACCCAGAGGGACAGTGGGAACCGGGAGTCCTTAAGAGGTGGCCCTTCGAAGGGAAAATAGGCTGGTCCCTCACCTGGAGGCTGTCCTTTCCCATGAATTCCCCACCCGCCTGTGTGAGAGTCGCCCAGCTGGCGTCTGGTGACCTGGAGTGGGCAGCTCCCCGACCCGGGGCCCTCTTCTATCCTGACCTGGCCTCACTCTGACCCTCTGCGCCTCGGAGACGCCTCTGGCCTTCACACTGGGTATCTGCAACCCAGAGAATCCCCCAGAGTCAGCTGGGAGACGACAGAGCCTGGCTGGGGAGGTGAGGAGGGGGCCTCGGTGTGGCTCGCAGCCCGAGGTGCTGGTCCGTCCGTCCAATGAGCTCAGGTGGAGGATGCCCAGCAGGTGGGCACGGGGTGCCTGGGTGGTGGTTTCAACTCAGCAGGTGTTTCTCGGGAGCTTAGCTCCGGCTCTGCACTCTGAGTGGTGAAACTCCGTGAGGATGCAGATGGCCCGACAGGGAGCTTTGCTGAGTCCAGGCCGCAGCTCCACGCCGGGCTGCTGGAGGGGGGCAAGGCTCGACGGGTGGGCAAGCGCCCCTCCAGCCAATGCACTGTGTTCATCCAGCGCCTTCTGCATGCAGGCACTGAGCTCGGTGCTGGGCACACACAGAAAGCCAGGCAGACACGGCACCTGCCCCCAGGAGGCCCACGTGCGGGAGGGCTGCGCGCCTGTGTCGGGCCGGGCGGAGGAGTTGCTGAGGAGGGGGCGCGGGGTGCGGGGGTGGGTGGCGAGGGTATAGGTGGGGAACTGGACGTGGGCATAGGCTGCGGAACTTTAGGGCCAGTGGGGGACAGACACGCCAGGTGGGCATGGCCCGCGGGCAATGTGGAGGCCCAGGGGTGCCCTTAGGGGTGGATGGCCGGCAGGACCTTGGCCGGGCTCCGCTGGCTCTCCAGTGGCTCCGCTGGCTCTCCAGTGGCTCCGCGTGGGGAGCGGACCTGGTGCCGGGCAGGTCAGGCCATCGTCTGCAGGGAGCCTGGTGTCTGCCTGGCGGGTGAGCCCCATGAAGGGGCAGGAGCTCCCAAGGCAGAGGGGACCCCGCACCTGGGAGTGCCTTCGTGCTGGGCCTTGCAGAGGGCTGTGTGGGAAGGCAGGCAGACAGGAGGACGGGCCTGGACTCAGCGTGAGGCTGAGGTGCCTCCCCTGGCCAGCTGCTGCACCCCCAGAGCCGCCCTTGTCCTCTGAACCGTGGGGCTGGGGGTCTCTGCCCATGCCCTCAAGGCCCCGTGTGATGTCCCCCAGCACGCCCCTCACAAGTCCCCCCGCCCCGCATCCAGGCGGCACGTCTCATTGGGTTTCAGGCTGCGTGGTGCTCAGGTGGCTCCAACTTGGGACCCTTCTCACAGCCCCCCAGGGCCTGGCCTGCTGGAGCAGCTGTCCATGGCTGTCTGGAGGGCGGGGTGCTCCAGGCCTGGCTGCTTGCGGCTCCTGGAGCGCCGAGGGCGCTGGGGCCTGGGATGGATTGGGCCGCCTCTGCCATCCCATGGCAGAGCCTCATGGCCCCTTTTCTGATGCCAAAGCCTGAGAGTACAAGCTGGAGAGGGCGTGGCTGGCCTGCTGCGTCCTGACCTGGCTCTTACAGGTGGCTCCAACTCGGGACCCTTCTCACAGCCCCCCAGGGCCTGGCCTGCTGGAGCAGCTGTCCATGGCTGTCTGGAGGGCGGGGTGCTCCAGGCCTGGCTGCTTGCGGCTCCTGGAGCGCCGAGGGCGCTGGGGCCTGGGATGGATTGGGCCGCCTCTGCCATCCCATGGCAGAGCCTCATGGCCCCTTTTCTGATGCCAAAGCCTGAGAGTACAAGCTGGACAGGGCGTGGCTGGCCTGCTGCGTCCTGACCTGGCTCTTCTCCCCCGGCTCTGATGCGGAGAACTAGGATGGCAAGATCTCCACCATGGGAAGGACCTACTTTCCAAAAATCCCTCCTCCAGCCCTGCCCAGACTTCGCGAGTGGGCTGACCCGGATGCCGTAACCTGTGGCTGGCTGTGTTGGTTGTTCACTGGTTTGTAATTGTCGTCAGCTACACGGGTATGTGATGCTTCCCCAAGGCTTCTCACGCAGAGGCCTCCTGAGCACTCCGGCTCGTCTCCCGCTCGCTTCTGTCGCTGTCCCTCCTCCCCCACGCACAGGCGTCTTCCGTCGACTTCCTGCTTTGGGACCCGAGGCTTTAGCTCTCAGCACAGCCCTTGCCCCCATCTCTCTCACACACACACTTTGGTCCTCCCAGTAGAGGCGTGTGGCAGCGCTGATTAGATCAGCGTTAACTTCCTTTCCGTTGTCTTCTCACAGTGTACCCCAGTTGCCCACGTCCCCCTACCTCCCTCGCTACCTGAATTACGGCCGTAACCTCCCAGCTGTCCCCCGTTTCTGTCCTCTCTCTCCCTCTTTGTGTGTGAGCTGCACAGCTGCTTGTGGGACCTTGGCTGCCCAACCAGGGATCGAACCCGGACCGTTGGCAGTGAAAGCACGGAATTCCTAACCACTGGACCACCGGGGACGTCCCATATCCGTGCTCTCCTCTCCATGCAGTAATCAGAGTGATCTTGATAAAAAGCAAATCTGATTGCCTTCAAAGCCCCTGGTGTCCCCTCGACTCCCAGGAAAGCCAGGACTCCTCACGCTCCAGCCCCCTTCACGCTTCTCGGTCATGCCCTGTTTTTCCCTCCCTTTTCACTCTGCTCCAGACACACTGATGTTCTTGTTTCTTACGCCAGTTGTGCCTCTGCCTCAGGGCCTTTGCACTTACCGCTCTCGCCCTGAAATGCGTGTCTCCCAGGCATCCGCCCAGCTAGCTAGCTTTCTTCAGGTCTTGACTCGACAGCTATCTCGCTGAGGGCTTCCTACCTAAAATGCCTTTGCTCACCGTATTTCATGACCGCTTCCCCTGCTTCTTTCCCTCTCATCACTGTCTAGCGTACTGATTATTTCATTACTCATTTTATAGTAACTCTTCTGTTTACATTCTGTATTTCTATGTAAGCGAATATATTATACATCCTTATTACTCACTGTCTTAGCATCTGTCTCCTGCACTAGACGGTAAGCTTGACCACAGCAATCTGCGAATGTTTCCTGTGGTGCCTGGAACTCAGAGCAGATGTGCGCTGAGTGCTTGCTGGAGCGGCTGAGTGCACACGCTGTGATTAGTCAGAGCCGTTCAGGGCTAGGCCGTGTGGCGTGTGGACTGTGCCATAGTTAATTCCTGTTTCCCGGGGTCCCTAGCTTTCCCTGGCAGCCCCGATTGTCTTGTTTCAGCTCCAGACTCTCCCCTCATTGGCGTGACTCGCCTCTCCTCACCTGTCCAACATACTGTGTAATTTTCTCCTCACAGTCTTGCTTCCTCTCAGCTCCATCTTCTGGGAGAAGTCCGTCCCAGCGCGTTGCTGAGTTCTGTTCTGGACTGTGGTTCGAGGAGTATTCTATGAGAACGCCGTCTCTGGAGGTTTACTGGGGCCTGTCTTAGGGTCCAGCACATCACTTTATCTCGGTCAATATTCCATTCATTTTTCTTCCATTTTTTTTCGCTTTGCTCTTCAGAGTAAATAGTCTCTACTGATAATTGCTTCAAGCCCACTGGTTCTCTTTTCTCTCCATCCTGCTGTTACGCTCAGTAGATGAATTTTCCACTTCAGTTATTGTACTTTTAACTTCTAGAATTTTGACCCTTTTAAAATACGTTTTTACAAATGTTTTGTGAAATATTTCATTTCTCTACTGAAATTCCCTGTTTGCCCACTCAGAGTGATATTTTCCTTTACTTCTCGGATTAACTGAAAGTAATAGCTTTAGTTCTCTGTGTCCCCAGTCCAATACTGGGTCCATTTTGGCCTCACTGTACGTTGACCTCGCTTCTCTTTAGGGTCCAATCTTCCCTATGATTTGCTCTTTCGCGTTTAGTGATTCTCTCCTGCTGTTTATCAGAAATGCCTGCTCATACCTTGTTTGACTCTGGGTTGTATTCTCTTCTCTTGAAGAGCACGGATTCTGGTCCTTGTAGTCAACCCAGCGACTGGCTGATCACCTTGAACGTGTGTCTGGCCTTCGTCTTTTGTTAGGGCAGACAGGTGCAAGCCCAATGGTATTTCTCTAGCCTCTTACCTTGGTGGATTTGGCCTCCAAACAGCGAACTTAGCTTTGGGCTTTGTTGGGCAGGTGTCAGGAGGCCAGCTTCTCACTGTGGTCCTCAGGTAGCCGCAGGCATCCTGACACCTTGGCCTCATACCTCGGTCACTCCAGGGGGCTCAGGCGCCTCCTCCCCATGGCTGTGCCGGAAGGCCCCCCAGCACGGCTCAGCCTCCACGTCCAGTCTGTTCCCATCCCCGGAGGAGCCGCTGTCTGGTTCGAGTCTCAGCCGATGCACGGGGCCCGCGGGCCGGGACCCCCCGGGGAGGCCCCTCCCCCCGACACCGGCTTCTGGGCTCTCCCACCCCCTGCTTCGCTCTTCATCCCAGTCACATCAGCTGCTCAGGGCTCTGCTCTCTGCCTCCTGGGCTCAGCAGGACCGCCGTGCCCTGCTCGGACGCTCGCCCCTGTCCTGCGGCCAGTCCAGTCGCCAGGAGAGCCCCGGCGAAGGCTCCCTTTGCGTCCCAGAACGGCCGCCTCTGTGTTTCCCTGCCCGCCGGGTGTTCAGGGAGCCTGCTGGGGGCTCTGCCCGCGCTGGGGGCTCTGGGGAGCTCCCCCCGTGCCGGGGGCCCGCCGCCTCTCTTCCTTTGTGTTCAGTCCTCTGTTTGCTGGGTCCCCGTTTTCTTCATTCTGGTTGATTTCAGCAGCTTCCTGAGAAAGGGTGGCAGGTAGATTTTCTGATACCTGTGTGTCTGAAAACGCCTTCGTTAAACCATCGCACTTGACTCGTAGGGATTAGGGGAGAATTCTGGGCTGGTGGTCATCTCCCTCCGTAATTCTGGGCATCGTTTGATTGAATATCTAATGGGATGTGGCTCTTGTGCGAAACTGCGAGGCCCGGTTCTCCTTTCTTTTTCTTCCCTGTAGGTGTGAGGGCCCTTTCCTCTGCCTCCTTGTCGCGGAGTTCCCGCAGCCAAGAGTCTGTGCGGGTCCGTCTTCCTCCATCGAGCCTGCTTGGTGGGCCCTTTCCATCAGTTCCGAGGAGTTTTCTTGGAGTATTTTTTTGAATGTGCTCTTCTTTTCCCCCAAACCTCTTACTGTCTTGACGGTGGGCCGTCTAGGCTGCCTCCACGACTCCTCTTCTCTCTCGTCCACCTCTTTCCGTTTCTCTGTTTTGCCTTTACTTGGAAGCAGTTCTTCAGGTTTGTCTTCCAGCCCTCACGTCACATTTTCCATTTATATTTTTAACTTTCAAGATTTTTTTTTTCCTTTCCAAATGCTCCATCTACTGAAAATGAAGGTGTTCTCCTACCGTTCCGTGGGTCTTCTCTAATGAAGACGCTGACGATTGTTTCTCAGATCGTGAGACACTCTGCCAGGTCCCTGTTTTGTCCAGGGTGCTTCTTCCCGGGTCTGCTTGGCCTCTTTGTGATCTGCACTCCCCTCTGGGGTGTGGAGGGGAGTCCCTGGTCGTCTGGATCCTGGGCTGGCGTGGTGCTGAGGGTCCCGCCTTCTGCATCACCCCTGCCTGGGCGGTGCCCGGGACCTGCTTCCTGGAGGCTCTCACCCTGCGGGGCACACGGGAAGTCTCCGACAGGGGCTCTGGTTTGGCGAGTCGCGGCCCAGAGGGCGCCAGCCGTCAGACAGCTCTTGTGGGGCCGGGAAGAGGCGGTCACGTGCACAGTGCCCGGGCCAGGGTCCCTGCCCACAGGACTGTGCGAGGCCTCCAGGTCTGTCCCCCCCCGGGACACTCCTGCAGAACCTGACAGAGAGGCCCCAGAGCGCCTGTGCCCGCGGAGGAGAGCGGGTGGCCTGCAGCTCGGGCTGGGCCAGAGCCAGTGTCCTTCTCAGGGCCCCAGGGCCTGTGGTCTGTGCAGACGGAAGACCCCCGCCCTGGGGTCCCTCCTACCAGCCCACTGCTCCTACTGGGAGCCAGAGATGATCTTGCCACGTGGGCCCCTGTCCTGCAGCACCGAGGGGCGCTGGGGCAGCGAGGACCTGCACAGGAGGGGCACTGCGCTTGGGGTCGGGGTTGCGGCTGGAGTTGGGGTTGGGGTTAACAGGCTGAGTCAGCTGATGACCAAGGCCCCAGGAGCAGACTCTGCCCATTGCCTCCCCCAGCCCCCTGTCCCAGTGTTGGTATCGTCCCCGGGCCCGCTGAGGCCAAGCAGAGAGCCCCAGGGATGGGGGCCTCCCCACGGTGGGGGAGGCGCTGGACATGGCCCTGCAGCGAGCCAGTGTCCAGGGCAGAGAGGGTGTCATGAGGGTCTAGCGCACGTCCTGCCTCAGCGTGGAGGCAGGACCTTTTGACCCCGGGACTCTGGAGGCGGGGATGGGGCTCCTGCCTCTCCTTGGTCCGCCCCATCGTGCTCAGGCCGCTGAGCTGCCTTCCAAGAGGTCAGGAGCCCTCTCTGCCCTGTCCACCTCCTGGCCCGTCCTGTCTGGTACCTGCCAGCGGTCCACCCTGCAGAAGCAGCACTTTGGGGGTGGGTCTGGGGGCCTGGCCTCCTGGTCCCCTGAACCTGCAGGTTCACGGGGCCCCCATTCCTCCAGCTGCAGATCTGGGACACGGCTGGCCAGGAGCGCTTCCGCACCATCACGCAGAGCTACTACCGCAGCGCCAACGGGGCCATCCTGGCATACGACATCACCAAGAGGAGCTCCTTCCTGTCGGTGCCGCACTGGATCGAGGACGTGCGCAAGTACGCGGGCTCCAACATCGTGCAGCTGCTCATCGGTGAGCCTGGCTGTCTGTCTGTCTGTCTGTCTCCTCTGTAAGCAAAGGGCGGGCGGAGCTTGGCCAGGCAGGCACAGAGCCAGGACCTGAACGTGACCTAGAAGATGCGGTTCCTGCTAATCACCTGCAAAGTTGCACCAAAGCGGGAACCAGGGGAGGCGCCTGGAGGCAGTCACCACATGGCCGCGCCACGGCCGAGGCTGGTGCCCTCTTTGTCACGCGTCTTCTCAGAACCCGGCCTGCTCCTCCTGCGTCAGGAGGCTCAGAAATAAGAAGTGATTTCTCCCCAATCCACGCAGCCCCTGAGCACGTGAAGGAGGCTGGTTGTGAATCAGAGACTCGCTCTGCCCTCCGCTGCAGAGAGGCTTCTCACACGTCTGTCCACCTCCAGGCCTCTCTGAAGTCGGACCCCCCCACCCCACCCCCTGAGCGTCTGATTGGGAGGTCTGGGTGGGCATCTGTGCACCTCCAGGCCTCTCTGAAGTCAGACCACACCCACTCCCTGAGCATCTGATCAGGAGGGCTGGGTGGGCGACTGTCCACCTCCAGGCCTCTCTGAAGTCGGACACCCCCGAGCGTCTGATCGGGAGGGCTGGGTGGGCCCGCGAGCGTGCGCTCCAGGTGCCGGGCGAGTCCACCGGAGAACCGCTGCTATGGGGCGTGCTCTGTCTGCCTTCTGCCTTTTCCTCCTGCGTCAGCTTCCAGACCCGGACTCAGGAAGCTGTGGCCCAGACGTGTGTCCCTGGGGCCCTTGTCGCAGGCCTCAGGCTGGTTCCTCTCAGCGGGCTTGTACAGAGGGGCCTGGGCTGGAGCCTGGGTGCGCTGGGCCAGACTGTTCCTCACCCCCCGGCAGGAAGGGGGCCCTCCCACCTGCCTGGACGCCCCCCTTTCATCCAGGACTTAGAACAAAACCTTCCCCGCAGAGCGTTTCACAAGCTCGAGGAGGGAGCAGCGCGACGGGCGCAGGGCAGCAGCCACGGCAGGCCCACCTGCAAGCCCCGTGCGCAGTCGCTCAGGCCTCTGCCGCCGCCCCGCACGGCCCTCTGGGGCAGACCCCAGCACAGCCACGCCATCTCTGGGTGTTGTAGCACAGGGCCACCGGAGCCACACGTGCTGCAAAACGCGCGAGGACAGCGCTGTCTCCGCGTCTGAAAAACACTGACCTCTCCCAACACTGAGCTAGCCGATCTGGGGTCAGGTCACGGGTACCACATATGCTTTCATTTTCCGTTTGTTGAAATCAGGAGCCAAGTAAGCGCCCTCCGCGGACACGGGCTGCTGCACCGTGTACAGTTATCAGACGAGTTGCCGGGCTTTTCTTCACGGCGTCTCTGTGTGTGTTTATCGGCCATACCGCTCAGCTTGGAGGATCTGGTTCCCCGACCTGGAACTGAACCCTGGCCCCAGCAGTGGAAGCCCTGGGCCCTAGCCGCTGGCCTGCCAGGGACCCCCAGGTCTTTACGGCGCCTGTTTGTTGTCCCTGTGACCACATTGTGAAAGGCAGTCGCTCGCTTTAGTCGCCAAGTCGTGTCCGACTCTTGCAACCCCATGGACTGGAGCCCCTGAGGCTCCTCTGTCCATGGGATTTTCCAAGCAAGAATACTGGAGTGGCTTGCCATTTCCTTCTCCAAGATGTATAAAAAAAGTCTTGCATAAACTGGGCCAAGGAGCAGCTGACCAGATTACCTAAAATATAACGAATCCCCTTAGACCTCAGAGGAGAAGCCGAGGCATGCTCTCAGAGCAGCTGTGGTCTGCACTGTTCTTACCAGAAGCACAAAATCATCAAAACCCATGATCTTACAGAGGATTAAAAAATCCCCCTCTAAAATAGAGGGTTAATAAAAAACATAACAAGATTTTACCAAAAATAAAGCACAACCAGGTTTCTTTAACTTCACGCCCCGGAGGCTTAGCGGAAGTCCATCTGCAATGCGGGAAACCTGGGTTTGATCAATCCCCTGGAGGAGGGCATGGCAGCCCACTCCAGTGTTCTTGCTGGAGAATCCCGTGAACAGAGGAGCCTGACGGGCTCCAGTCCCTGGGCTCGGACTGAGCGACTAAGTAACAACAGCAAAGTTGACGGGGGGCCTGCCCGGGGCCGGCTCCCCATGCCCGTCAGTCCCTGCTCTGCAGAAGGTGGCGTCCCGAGTGCGCAGGCTGAGCCTCCCGAGACGGAGTGAGTCACCCCAGGGTCACACAGCAGGCAGCTGGAAGCTGGTGTCCCTCCCCGCAGCTGTCCCCAGCTCTAAGGACCCGCATTCTTTTTGCCCAACTCTGCTGCTTCTATTTTGTAGAAAAAACTCAGTAAAGTATACAAGCTTCTGGCACAGAGAAAGAAGAGATTAGACGAGGGGGTAGTGAAAGTGATAGTCACTTCAGTGGGGTCCGATTCTTTGCGTGCCCAGGGACCGTAGCCCGCCAAGCCCCTCTGTCCGTGGGATTCTCCAGGTAAGAATACTGGAATGGGTACCCTTTCCCTTGTCCAGGGGATCTTCCCAGCCCAGGAATCAAACCCGAGTCTCGCATTGCAGGCATACTCTTCACCGTCTGAGCCATTAGGGAGGCCCCAAGGATGGGGTGAGGGAATTAAAATCTCGACACAGAGTCCCAGGCTCGCCTGCCTCACCGCTGCCCCCGCTTGCCCGCAGGGAACAAGTCGGACCTTGGGGAGCTGCGGGAGGTGCCACTGGCCGAGGCGCAGGGCCTGGCGGAGCACTATGACATCCTGTGTGCCATCGAAACGTCGGCCAAGGACTCGAGCAACGTGGAGGAGGCCTTCGTGAGGGTGGCCACCGAGCTGGTCGTGCGGCACGGCGGCCCGCGGCTCAGCGAGAAGGGCGCCGACCACATCCAGCTGGACAGCAAGGACGTCGCGGAGAGCTGGGGCTGCGGCTGCTGACGGGGCACCCGCGGGGGAGGCCGGGTCACTGTCCGGAGGCCTGGTCGTGCAACGGCAGCGCCGGCCTCCGCGAGGGAAGTGGCAGGAGGGGCCTGGTGGCCTGGGCCGGGGCTGTGGCCCTGGTGGGAACCTGGGCGCATCCCCCCAGCTCTGTGTTTCCTGGTTTGGTCTCACCCCCGAGGCTGCTGTGGGCTGTGGCTTTCCAGGTGCCCGGCTGGGGCCCCAGGGCCCCCCAGGGCCTCCTGTGCAGCCACCGGCCCCCTTCCTTCCGTCACTGCCAGCCCTCACCCAGCCCTGGCCGGCTTCTCAGCAGGCCCTGCCTCTCCCATTTCCCCCGGGACCAGCGGGGGCCGCCACCCACAGAATTCAGCCCTGGCCTGGGGGCCAGAGCTTCTCCACTCAGGTTGCCAAAGCAGTGACTCCTTTAGACCTGGTTCTCAGCAGGTTGGGGGGAGCAGACGTGAGATAGGGGGAAGGATGTTTCAGGGACTAGTGGAGGCCAGCCCGTCTCACCCTCCGTGCAGAGATGCTTGCTGCCATGGTCAGAGCACCAGTGCCCTCCGGCCCTGCCAGTCTAGCGTAGACGAAGGGCGCAGGCCTGGCCGTCCAGGGTCTGGGCCCACCTCCCTGTGGCCTTCAGCTGGGGCTGAGGTCAGAGCGACGGCAGGGACCCGGGTCCCTGGGGCCTTTGGAAGGAGCACTGTCCCCTGGGCTGGGGGGGCGAGTGGTCTCCCCTGGCGACCCCAGCCCCTCCCCATTTGGCCCCTCCCCTCTCCCACCTGCCAAGGTGTCCTCTCTGCAGTCAGGCTGCCGGCTCTGGTCCCGGAGGAAAAGATACTGGCCCGGTCGAGCCAGGAGCTGCTGGGCAGGGGTCTGCCCTAGGGGGTCAGCCCACTGTCGGCCGGGTGGGCTGGGAACTGGGAGCGAGAAGGCTGCCCACTTCCCTCCTCTGTCCTGCTGATGGGAGGGGGCCTGGCCCCTCGGCCTGCACAGGAGAAAGCGCCTGCGCTGAGGTCTCAGAAGGGCCCCTCGGGCCGAGAGCAGAGGTCCTCCAACCCCAGGACCCCTCTGCTCAGGCCCAGTGTTGGGGCAGACCCGGGTGTTCGGTCCAGGCCCAGGTCTGCCCTGCAGAGGGAGGCTGCTCCGCTCCGGGGGCAGGCGGGGCACCCCAGTTCCAGGGAGCACAGGCACTGAGCCCGGGCCCAGGGCTGCCTCACAGGCCTCGGGGAGGAAGGGGGCCTGGGCTGCAGGGACCATCCAGGGGGACAGCTGTCACCCCACCCTCCCTTCGAGTCCATATCATTCACAGCCCACAGTGAGAACAAGCTCCTGCGAGGTTCCGGGTCCTCAGTCTCAAACGCCCATGCCAGTGCTCTGGGCGCGGCCTGGGTGTGCCGCTGGGGGCCTGCTCGGGGGTGCCCACCAGGCAGGGCCCTCACCACCTTTGGGCCCTGGGCCTCTATCAGACGGCCCTGGACTCGGTGAGAGTTAATGGGGACGTATGTGAGACGACACAGCCTGCCTCTTCCCAACTGTGCAGTCTCTTCCTTTGTTTATAAATTACCCAAGATCGGGAGCAGGTGGGGTCCCACCCCCACCCCCAGGGGCTGCAGGAGAGGAAGTGGGCCAGAGGGCCGGCAAGTGTCCCAGCTGCCAGCCACCCCCGTGGAGGAGGCGATCAGCGGTCTGGGCTCAAGGAGGACCAGGGGACAGTGGGGTTTATATTTCACGGGAGGAGGGCGGGCGGGCCAGGGACCCCCAAGCCAGAGCGGTGGGTCCCTGTCCCAGAAGCAGTGCGGGATTGACCCCAAGGACACAGGCCCCAGCTGGCTTGGAGCTGGAGGAAGCTCCTAATTCATATTGAATTCAGTTACTTCTCCGGGAAAGGCGGCGGGGCTGGGGCCTCAGGGACCCCCGAGCCTGCCCGGAGGTGGGGGGGCCTGAGGCCAGGATGCTGTTGCATTTGGAAATTCTTCTCATTGCCTATTTATGAATATATGAATCTTTATAGCAAATCTATTTTTTAAAACATGGGAACAAGTTGCCTTTATGGAGACTTAGCAGAGCCACAGTGTACACATTCCTAAACCAGTAAACGTTTCTCTACATGCCATCCGCGCCCAGACTGGTTCTCTTGCTTGAAGCTTGGAGATGGCCCCAGCAGCCACACACCCAGAGTCCCCCAGCAGGCCTCCGAGCCCACGTGCGGCCCCTGCCTGCCCTGGGTCCCCTTCTGAGACAGACACTGGGGGCCCCACTGGCCTCCACTCAGACCCCTCGTCTGCCTGGGCTGGTTTGTGACCTTGGACGTCGCATCCTCTGCCAGAGCCCTGGTTTCCTCAGACGGGGAACACGTGCTTCAAGCATCCATCCCAGGCTGTGGGCAGTCACGTGGCCAGTGTGGGGCGTGGGTGCCAGCAGCCAGGAGGGCATGAGAACCGGGCCGGGACCGGGGAAAGGGCCCTGGGTTGTCCAGAGACAGGGTTGGGGGTAGCTGGAGGGCGGGAGGTGGAAGTGGACCCAGCCGTTTTACTAGGAACTTGGGGAATAGGGAAGCCCGGATCAGTGTCTAAACACAGGGATGGGGGTTTTCGGGGCGCTAGGAGGGAAGCACCTCCGAGCCTGCATAAGGGCTGGCTGGGCGGCGGGTTTCTTCTGAGCTACCGGCGGCTGGCCCGGGGCACCGGGACGGCGCACAGCAGGCTCCCCAGGAGAGCCAGGCCCAGCACGGCCACGACCACCAGCGCCGCGTCCCACCAGGGCCCCGGGCAGGCCCAGGACGCGCGCAGGCTCCAGCCGCAGCCGCCCAGCTCCCAGCCGCTGAGCTGGGCGGGCGAGCGGCCCGCGGCGTGGGCCGGGCCGGCGCAGCGCAGGCGCTGCAGCTGCGGGGGCGCGCGGTCCTCCAGCCAGAGGCGCAGGTAGACGAGGTCACAGTCGCAGCGCCACGGGTTGTGCCCCAGGTCCAGGGCCTGCAGCTGCGGCAGGTGGTCGAAGGCGCCGGGGGGCACGCTCCGCAGGCTGTTGTTGGTCAGCAGGAGCTGGCGCGTGGGGGCCGGCAGGGCGGGCAGCACCTCGAGCCCGCGGCCGCGGCAGTCCACCTGCAGCCCCATGCTGTCCAGCGCGCGGCAGGCGCACGCGGCCGGGCAGTCCTCGGAGGCCTCGGCGGCCGCCCAGACCAACAGCAGCGCCACCCACGCGGGCATCGGGCGGGAGGGCTGCGGGGACAGTGGCAGTGAGGGCCCGGCGGCCTGCCCCTGCCCTGGTCCGAGGGCCAGCGGGGCCAGCGGGGCCCGACTGGACAGGGGACCGCTCACCTCCTCTCGGGCCTCGGCTTTCTCCTCCGTGAAATGGGTGGTGGGGACGTGGGCGTGAAGCTTCCTGGACCCAGCCCGGCTGGCCCTCCCCGGATGCTCAGGTGGCTGGACCCTGAAGGTGGCTACGGTGAGGGGGTCAAGGAGTGGACTCAGCCCCTTCCTGGGAGGGGTGGGCCCGCCTGCCCCCTGCGAGAGACACCAGCCCCTGCTTAGGGCCCGGGGCAGCAGGTGCCAGCTGAATGACAGCAGGCCAGGTCAGGGCCTCTCCCCAGCATCCTGCACACCTGAGCCTGGGTCTGGCAGATGGCGCGCACACCACTGACCACCCCTTGGCCCGTAAATTCAAACCCCTCTGCCTGGTTCACAGCAGAGTGAACTTTCTCGGGGTCCCTGGTATGCAGAGCAGCTGGCTGAGGTTGCTTGGTTGCAGGGTAGGGTGGAGAAGGGGACCCAGACCAGGCTCCATCTGGAAAGCCCTAGATCGAGGCTCAGGCTTGGAGTTGGGGAAGAGGCCCAGAGAGAGAGAGACTGCCTTCTCCAGGGCTGCCCAGCGCTGTCAGACACCAGGCTTGCACCGGGTTTTTAGAAACCCCAGTCCTCTGCCCAGCTCACTGCCCCTCCAGGACTTGGTGGAGGCTACCTCTCCTTCCAAAGGTGGGCTCCCACCAGGGCTGGCCTGTGGCGGGCTTCCAAGGAATGTCTGTTTAATAAACCAATGAATCTTGACTCAACCAAGCACCTGGTATCTCAGAGGGAATGCCTGCCCGTGCCTCTGCCTCAACCCCCACCCCCCACTCCGCCCCTGCCCGGAGGGGCAGAGGTTGGACTTGCCACAGGCCGCCTCTCTCTGCCAGGCCTGGACCCAGAGGCCCCCAACCCCCAGGAGGGGCCCGCACGGTGGGAGGTGGTGCTGAGTGATGAGGGCCACTTACCTGACCGGCCTGCCCTCGGGGCAACCCTTCTGTGGCCTGAACTGTCCTGGCTGAAGCCACAATGGCTGGCTGCGCTGTGTGAAGCAGCCGCCGGTGACCCCTGCCTCAGTGGGAGGAAGGAAATGGTGAAAATAGCCTGGCTTATCCCTGTGTGCAGCCCCCGGAGGGCCTCTCTGCAGAGGCAGCAGCCCTCGGGGTTCCAGGAACTTGTGCACAGAAGCGCGGGTCACCCGGTTTATCGGAGGGTGCAGTGCACCCCGGGGCTTCCCCAGGGGCTCAGCTGGTAAAGAACCTGCCTGCAATGCGGGAGACCTGGGTTTGATCCCTGTGTTGGGAAGATCCCCTGGAGGAGGGCATGGCAGCCCACTCCAGCGTTCTTGCCTGGAGAATCCCCATGGGCAGAGGAGCCTGGTGGGCTACAGTCCACGGGGTCACAAAGAGTCGGACACGACTGAGCGGCTGAGCACAGCAAGCACACTAGTGCACCCCACTGGACCGCAGGTCCTCCACGAGCCTCAGTCCCGAGCGTGGGAGAACCGAGAAGGCTGGGGAAGGCTTCCTGGGGGAGGGCGCCTTGCATTTTCACATCTTTCAACATTTTGCAAGCATACTTAGTCATTCGGTCGTGTCTGACTCTTTGCAACCCCATGGACTATAGCCCGCCAGGCTCCTCTGTCCATCTCCTACATTGGCGGGCAGGTTCTTTACCACTGAGCCACCTTAGTGCTTTCTGATCCTTCTTTTTAACAAAGAGCTGCATCAGTCTCGAGCTAGAAGTAAAGACCTTAGTTGTATGTGCAGTGTGTCTGTTTCTATAGGACATTCGACTCCGGGGAGTAACTGCAACTTCCCATCTATATTAGTGATATAAAAAAAGTCCTGTTTAAAAGAAATATGTGTCTTTAATTTAATTTTATTTTTAACATTATAAAGTATGGATTAAAATCAAGCTGAAATATTACAATTATTTTATGTTGATCTTATGATTATTATTATAATATATATAATATAATAATAATAACATATGCCTTTTATTATGTTGGAGAAGGGCATGGCAGCCCACTCCAGCGTTCTCGCCTGGAGAATTCCATGGACAGAGGATCCTGGTGAGCTACAGTCCATGGGGTTACAAAGAGTCAAACATGACTGAGTGACTTCACTTTATTGTGTTATAAAAATGTCAGTAGCATGAAATGCCAAGTTAGTACAGGATCTGCAGAGATGGGAAACTGTATACCCGTGGCGGTGGGGAGCTGAGGTGTAACCCCTTGGGGTACAGCAGTGCTTGGGAACGGGTGGAAGGGGTTCTGGCAACCAGACGGATGCAGGAGAGACGCCCAGAGGGGGCTGCTGGGGGGCCGCTGCTGGCCGTGCCTGTGGTTGTGGTCAGCGTCAGCCAAGGAGCGGAGCTGAGAAGCGGGTCTGAGGCCCCCGGTCTGGGGGGCGTTCTAAACCCTCTGAAACTCAGACAGCTGGGGCTCGAAAGGAACACTGAGGCCCAGAGCAGCCAGGCTGCCAGCCGAGGGGCCCCTGGGCTGCAAGCAGGAGGCACCCGGCCGGGAGGCAGGGAGCCTCACCCCCTGTGGCCAACCCTGTTCTCAAAGCAGGTGAAGCGGCACCAAGGCCGCAGGCAGAAGTCAAGGGTGGGGCCGGGCGCACTTGACCCCGCTGCCCCCAGACCCACAAGAGTGTCCCTCTGGTCCGGGGGCGGGTGGGTGTGCGTCCTGACCTGACCCCACCCCAGTCAGGCCCACACTCTCTCCTCTCGTGCCTCTGAGGTTTTCTTCTTTTAAAAAACGACAGAAATGAATCGTTTTCATTGTGGAAAAACCAGACTCTGCCGATAGGCAGGGAGATGATAAGTGTGGTCCTCAACCCCAATATCCAGCAAGGCTGCCTCTCCTTTCCTTCCTGTGAGTGTGGTCTTCTTGCCCACACAGGGCAGGACGGGGGCCACGCCCCTGGGGGTCCGTCCGCAGGTCCCCAGCATTCTCGGACTCCCCTGCGATGTGGCGTCTTTCATTCGGGGATCCCAGACATGAAGGGCCCCCGGCCACCCGTATCTCCCGACAACAGGCCTCTGTGGGCTCAGGGCGGGGGCACCCCTGGGCTTCCTGAGGGGGCTCCCCCTTCCAGAGCTGCCTGGGTGGCCAGCCCGGCTGACCACAGGCTTTTCCTGGGGGGAGCCGGGGGCCTTCTGCTCCCTGACCTGTCAGGCTCCCTGCCAGGTCCCCCGCCCGTGCCCACAGAGGCCCCTCTCGGGCTCCTTCCATCTGTGAACGTGCTCATGCCCGCTTTGTCCTGTAAAATCCCCGTGTGAGTGCGTGTGTGTGCACGTGTGTGTCAGTGTGTGCGTGCGTGCGTGTGTGTGCGTGTGTGTCTGTGCATGTGTGTTCATGTGAGTGCGTGTGTGTGTCTCTGTGCATGTGTGCACACGTGTGTGCGTGCGTGTCTGTGCGTGTGTTCATGTGTGTGCGTTTAAGTCTGTGTGCATGTGAGCGTGTGTCCATGTGTGCGCACATGTCAGGGTGTGCATGTGTGTGTGTATGTCTGCACATGTGTGTTCATGTGAGCGTGTGAGTGTGTGTGCGTGCGCACATGTATGTCAATGTGTGCATGTGTGCATGTATGTGCGTGCATGTAGTGTGTGTGTGTGTGTGTGTGTGTGTGTGTGTGGGTGCGTGTGTGTGTGTGTGAGTGTGTGTGTGCATGCACCGGCCCTGCTACTGCACAAGGGGTTCCTGCTTCTGGAGGAATTCCCAGGGCGGCCCGCGCCAGCCCGCAGCCCGACCCCCGGACCTGGGGAGCCCACTGCGACCTCAGGGCTGGGCCTTGCTGGGTTCACCGACAGCTGACTCTGCAAGAGTCAGGTTTCCGGGCGCCCGAGGTGCTGTAAATTGCTGTTGCCCCTGCCTTTGCAGGGCTTCATGACAGAAGTGAAGAAAACCTGAGCTCTGAACCCGGCCCCTTTCACGGGTTCACGGTCATGGCTCCTGCCCCCTGCCCCCTTCTCCCGACCCTCCCCATAGATGACAGACCCTAAAACCAGCCCTTCTGGAAAGCCCACCCCACGCCCACAACTGCCCACACGTGCCGTCCCTCTTCCTGCCTCTTCCACCAGGAGGCACCCTGCAGGACCTAAAATCATGTTCACGTTTTGTCTGCAACCTGGACAGCATATTAAAACGCAGAGACATTACTTTGCCAACAAAGGTCCGTGTAGTCAAAGCTATGGTTTTTCCAGTGGTTATGTATGGATGTGAGCGTTGGACCATAAAGAAAGCTGAGCACTGAAGAATGGATGCTTTTGAACTGTGGTGTTGGAGAAGACTCTTGAGAGTCCCTTGGACTTCAAGGAGATCCAACCAGTCCATCTTAAAGGAAATCAGTTCTGAATATTCATTGGAAGGACTGATGCTGAAGCTGAAACTCCACTTTTGGCCACCTCATGCGAAGAGTTGACTCACTGGAAAAGACCCTGATGCTGGGAAAGATTGAAGGCAAGCGTTGGACCATAAAGAAAGCTGAGCACTGAAGAATGGATGCTTTTGAACTGTGGTGTTGGAGAAGACTCTTGAGAGTCCCTTGGACTTCAAGGAGATCCAACCAGTCCATCTTAAAGGAAATCAGTTCTGAATATTCATTGGAAGGACTGATGCTGAAGCTGAAACTCCACTTTTGGCCACCTCATGCGAAGAGTTGACTCACTGGAAAAGACCCTGATGCTGGGAAAGATTGAAGGCAGGAGGAGAAGGGGACGACAGAGGATGAGATGGTTGGATGGCATCAACAACTCCGTGGAGATGAGCTTGAGTGAACTCCGGGAGTTGGTGATGGACAGGGAGGCCTGGCATGCTGCAGTCCATGGGGTCGCAAAGAGCTGGACACGACTGAGCGCCTGAACTGAGCTGAGCTGATGAAATGTCTCCTTCCCGGCAGACAGGAGCTTCTGAAGGGCAGGGACTTGGTGCTTTAATGCTATTAAGACACAGCTGCGCCTGCACGTCACAAGTGCAGGAAGCGTCCTTAATGCTGTTTAGACACAGCTGCGCCCGCACGTCACAGGTGCAGGAAGCGTCTTTAATACTGTTAAGACACAGCTGCACCCATCGCAAAGAGCTGGACACGACTGAGCGCCTGAACTGAGCTGAGCTGATGAAATGTCTCCTTCCCGGCAGACAGGAGCTTCTGAAGGGCAGGGACTTGGTGCTTTAATGCTATTAAGACACAGCTGCGCCTGCACGTCACAAGTGCAGGAAGCGTCCTTAATGCTGTTTAGACACAGCTGCGCCCGCACGTCACAGGTGCAGGAAGCGTCTTTAATACTGTTAAGACACAGCTGCACCCGCACGTCACAGGTGCAGGAAGCGTCTGTAAGGTTTGCAGACCACCTCTCCTCCCGCTCCGGTCAGTCCGTTTCTCTCGGGACCGCCGTCTCCAGGGCGCCCGCTTCTGCCTCTGGCGACAAAGGTCTGACCGCCTCCTCGAGTCTTCAGGTTAAAACCAGGTCCTCAACAGCGTCCCCCTCTGCAGCACGCCGTCACCAGCTCGTGGCCACCGGCAGGTCAGCCTCGGCCCCTCTGCCTGCCACACGCCTCTCTCCTCCTGTGCCCTCCGTCCCAGGTCCACCCAGGGCAGGGCCTCTTCCAGGAAGCCCTCCTGGAACGGCTCCCACTGCCAGCAGACCGAGGCACCGCTGTCTGCCGTGCGTCTGCTCCCTCACCCCCCAGGTAAGTGTCCTGGGCACTGTTTGCAGAGCAGGCGCGGCTGAAACTTGAGCAGGTCTGTTAGGCGGTTTCCAACCTGGTGGGAGAGCCTTCGTGTTTTCACTGCTTCATAACGCAGGGTGCTTAGGAAGCCCTTTATCTTGCGGCCCAGGACCCTGCATTATCCCCTGGAGCAGTTTCCTTCTCATCTGCAGAGATGATGCTGTGACCCCCAGCTTCTCAGCCATCACTTCTGGCCTGTGCACACCGCCCCAGAAGCCCTCCTGGAGTCCCCCGGGCAATCTGCACCTAAACCCATCACACCTGTAACCTGCGCCCACGGATCCGCCGGAACCCTGGCATGTCCTCCAGGCCGCCAGAAACCTTAAGAGGGGTCCCCCGAGTTGTTTAGCAGGAACTTGGAGTCAGGGACTCCATGGACACGAGTTTGGGTGAACTCGGGGAGTTGGTGATGCGCAGGGAGGCCTGGCATGCTGCAGTCCAGGGGGTCGCAGAGAGTCAGACACGACTGAGCGACTGAACTGAACTGGAGTCAGCTACGGCTGGTTGGGACCTGAGACCCTCCAACAGGGCTTGCCCGAAGGTCCGCTCAGTGGCCTTTGACATCAGAGGCCCCCAAACCTCATCGTCCGAAGATGCTAACTAGGCCTGAAGAAGCCTGGAGCAAAGTCTTGTCTCCAGTTCCAGTTCTCCTCCGCGTCTCCGGCTTCAGCGGGTCAGTCCCCGCGCCCTTCGCCTTCCCGGTGCGGGTCCCAGACTTGCTCCCCCGCGGCGTCTAAGCATTGCACTGGCTGCGCGGTGGGGCGCACGCATCTCTACTGACGCGGGTGTGTCGCGGGGCCACGCGGGGCTTCGGCGTCCGGCGTGCTTCGTGCTGGCTCTGCGGCCCCGGGCGGGGGTAGTCTCAGCCACACTCTGCCTCAGTTTGCTCGTCTGTAAAATGGGGGAGAATGAAGTGTGGGGCTGGAGCGTGGCCGGCGTGGACCATGGGCGCTCCCCTCCGGCTCAGCAGACACACCTGGTCGGAACCGTCTCTGCAGGGCAGGTAGGGCTGCCGCCTCCGCTATCTTAGAACAGGCATTTCCTTTTCAAAGTCCTTGACGTAGACTTTAAAAGGGAGCTGATCCCAAGGAAAGGGTAGCATGGCTTTGAGTACAGGTGGTGGGGAGACCCCGCGCATCCCCGCGCCTCGCCCCAGCCCCACCTGCTTGGAGGCTTTGGACTCGCCTTGGCTGCGCACTTCAGCATCGCCATCTACTGCTCAGAGTGTGAAATGCGCGCTGTTTCCTTGGTCGCGGCGGGTGCGTGGGTGGGGGCATTTTCAGGTCAACTCACTAGTTTTTGTTGCCAGGAAATGAGAGAGGGCAGTTAGTCAGAATTTCCTAGAAAACCTTTTTTTCTAAGGAGTCGCAGACCATTTGAAGAATCCCAAAGAAGCTTTGCTAGGAAAAGGCAAAAGGAGAGTGATGGGCGTGGAGGCTGTTTATAAATATCCCTTCCTCCTGTTTTTTCCTGAAGTCAAAGCTATAGTTTTTCCAGTAATCATGTATGGGTGTGAGAGTTGGACTATAAAGAAAGCTGTGCGCCGAAGAATGAATGCTTTTGAACTGTGGTGTTGGAGAAGATTCTTGAGAGTCCCTTGGACAACAAGGACATCCAACCAGTCCATCCTAAAGGAGATCAGTCCTGGGTGTTCACTGGAAGGACTGATGTTGAAGCTGAAACTCTAATACTTTGGCCACCTGATGTGAAGACCTGACTCATTAGAAAAGACCCTGAAGCTGGGAGAGATTGAAGGCGGGAGGAGAAAGGGGATGACAGAGGATGAGATGGTTGGATGGCATCACCGACTCAATGGACATGAGTTTGAGTAAGCTTCGGGAATTGGTGATGGACAGGGAGGTCTGGTGTGCTGCAGTCCATGGGGTCGCAGAGAGTCAGACACACTTAGCGACTCAGCTGGGCTGTCCAGCCCCTTCCCGCCTCTGCCCACCCAGGGCCAGCTTCAGGGCCGGCCACTCGGGCCACCCTGCGCTCTGGCCGCTGCTCTCTGGCCGCTGCCCTGAAGCTCTCGGTGGGGGTGCCTTTCGCTGTCCTCTCAGCGCAGTCCCGTGGACTGGGGCCCTGGCTGCACACGGTCACCCCCCTGAGCCCCGGCTGGTGCCCCTCCGGCCCCAGCCCCCCAGGCTGCCCTCGGCCGGTGTCCTGTGTCAGCTGGGGCTGGTGGCAGGGGGCTCCGTCAGGCCTGCTTCTTCCCCAAGCGTGCTGGTGCCCTGGAGGGAGCCTGCAGTCTGCCGAGTGCCCCGGGGGCCCTTGTCCTCCGTCCAGCCTGCTGGCTATCATTGTCAGGCCTCAGACGGTTACTCATACGCCTAAACACTCTCCAGAACACTCCCGAATCACCCTGTGAGTGAGGCAGCATGGCTGTTCACTAGAGGTGTTTTCGTTAGCTGTTGCACGAAACAGCGTTCCCCAAGCTCGCAGCTTAAGCAGTAACGTGTGTTCACTTATCCTCTCAGTTCCCCGGGGATCAGGACCTTGGGAGTGGCTTTGCTGGGTGGGTCCGGTTCCGGATACTGCAGTCAGATCCCGGCCTGAAGACCTGACCCGGGCTGCGGGTCCTGCTTCTGAGGTGTGAGCTGGGCTGACAGCCGGAGGCCTTGGTTTCTTGCTGGCTGTTGACCGGGGCACGCTGTCACATGGCCTTTATCGTAGGGCACCTGGATGTCCTCCTGGCTTGGGAAGGAAGGCGGCGGCCCAGGCCTCTCACGACTCGTGTCCGCGGTCACACCATCAACGCCTCTGTTCTCTGTTAGACCCGAGTGGCTTAGTGTAGCTCACACTCAGAGCAAAGGGAACTGGCTTTGTATCTCAAAGGGAGAGTATTGAAAACTGCATTTTACCAGGAAATTTTCAGATTCAAAGCTGCAAGGCCTCTGCCAGGAAACTCTATAGCCTTATTGAGAAGCATCAGGGAAGGGATTAATTGGTTAATAGAGCTCCCAGGAGCCTCAAGGGAGAAGAAACTTCTGGGTCGGGATCATGGCTTGAATGTCAGGCCCAGATATCAGGGAGTCTCTGCTTTTGGTGAGGCTTTCCTTGACACTCTGCACTTTCCTGCTTCTTCCTCTTTTTTTTTTTTTTTTTTTTTTAAAGAATATTTACTTGGCTGTGCCAGGTCTTAGTTGGGGCATGTGGGATCCAGTTCCCCGGGCAGGGGTCAAACCCGGGCCCCCTGCATTAGGAGCCTGGAGTCTTAGCCTCTGGACCCCCAGGGAAGTTCCCCACCTTGAGGTTTATATGCAGCAGTCTATACATGTGTGAGGAAGTTGCTGGTCTTTGTTGCTTCGGCCCGTGGGGGCTTTTTCTGTGGAGGATGGGGCAGCTCTCTAGTTGCTGGGCTGCTCGAGCTGATGGGTTCCCCTGCCACCAGCCACGGACTGACACACACACCCTGGCCCCGGGCAGCCGGCTTCTTGCTGCAGCGACTTCTCTCGTGGAGCACAGGCCGGCGGGCGCGTGGGTTTAGTGGTTGCGACTCTCAGACTCTGGGGCACTGGCTTAGTTGTCCTGCTGTGTGGGGAATTTTCCCAGGCCAGGGATCGAACCCAGGTCTCCTGCATTGGCAGGCGGATTCTTTACCCCTGAGCCACTTAGGAAGCTGTGTTGCTGATCTCTTAATTTCAAACACAGGTTAGCATCCCTGCATTTTTACTCCCCTCCCCTCGTAACGACTGTGATGCTTTTGACAGCACGTCTGACATCCTGTGTGTGTCCCTTGACTGCTTATTGTGGATACCGATTTTGCTCCTTTGTCTTTTAATCTGCCTACTAGCTGTGTATGTGGTTAGCTTGCTCCTGTTAGTGGGTATTTGCTTTACCAATGAGTGTTTTCCTTTCATAATTTTCCTGTTTCTGGTTATAGCCTCTTTTTTTTTTGCTTAGAGAAGTCTCTTGAACATCACTTATAAAGCTGGTTTGGTGGTGCTGTAAAACTTTCGATCTCTCCATCATATCTGAATAAGAGTCTTGCCAGGAAAAGTATTCTCGGGTGGGTGTAGGTTTTTCCCTTTCATCACTGTAAATATATTGAGCTCCTCCCTTCTGGCCTGCAGTTTTTGCTGAGGAGCCAGCCTTTGTATGTAGCTTGTTGCTGTGTGTGCGTGTGTGTGTGCATGTGTGTGTGCGCGTGCGTACGTGTGTGTGCGTGCGTACTTGTGTGTGCGTGCGTGTGTGCGCACATGTGCGTGCACGTGTGCGCANCGTGTGTGTGCGTGCGTACGTGTGTGTGCGCGTGCGTACGTGTGTGTGCGTGCGTGTGTGCGCACATGTGCGTACGTGTGTGTGCGCGTGCGTACGTGTGTGTGCGTGCGTGTGTGCGCACATGTGCGTGCGTGTGTGTGCGCGTGCGTACGTGTGTGTGCGTGCACGTGTGCGCACATGTGCGTGTGTGTGCGCGCGCGTGTGTGTGTGCGTGTGTTTTGTCTCATCATGTGGTGTGAGGGGTCCTAGTTCTCCAACCAGGGGGTCAAACCCATGCCCCCTGCAGTGTGATCCGCTGGGCCGCCAGGGCCGTCCCTCCCTTGCTGGTTCTAGCACTCTCTCTCCACCTCTGGTGCCCGCCTTTTTACTTGCGCGTGTCTTGGCCCTCCCGGGCGTTGCTCCTGTTGGATTCTCTGTGCTTCCAGCACCTGAGTGTCTGCTTGCTTTCCCAGGTTAGGGGAGTTTTCAGCTACAAAGCCTTCAAATAAGTTCTCTGTCCCTTTCCTTTCTTTTCTGCTAGGGCCCCTGCAATGCGGACCAGAGTATACTTGGTGCTGTCACAGAGATCTCTGCGACTGTCCTCGCTTCTCTCTTTTCTTTTCGGCCTCAGCGGTTCCCGCTTCCGTCTGCCAGTTCACTGCTCCACCTCTCTGCGTCAGTAAGCCGGCTGTCGACTCCTTCCAGTGGCTTTTTAGTGCAGTTGCTACATGGTTCATCTGTGTTTGGGGCTCTTTTACGTTTCCTAGCTCTGGTTAAAAATGCCTGACTCTCACTCTGTTTACCCCTTCTCCTCCTGAGTTCTTTGCGCCTCTTTGCAATCATCACCTCACACTCTCTCGGGTAGGCGGCCTGTTTCCGCTTTACTTTGCTCCCCTGGGGCTGCACCCTCTCTTGGTGGGGAAATGGCGAGTGGCTCGCTTTGTTTCTGTCTGCTTTTGTTCTGACTGAGCTGGGTCTCTGGCGGCAGGCGTGGGCTCCTCTAGCTGTGCCTCACGGGATCAGTTGCCCAGCCAGGTTCTGACCCTGCATTGGAAGGCAGACTCTCACCCGCTAGACCATCGGGGAAGCCCGACCTGGGATTTCATCCTGTTCTTGTGAGCGTGCTCCTCTGGCGCCTCATTTGCCTAATTCGCTCTTCTTACTGTCTTGTAGGTCGGCTGACTTGGCGACGTGGCCTTTTGTAGGAGCAGGGCTGTGGGTCCTCCGGCAGCGTGCGCTCCTCTGGCCACGGTGTGCACTGTAGGGGTGCCCGTGCGCGCCCGCTCGGCCCCTCTGCAGTGGCAGGCGACCACTGTCAGCGGCCTGGGGGGTGTGGCTGGCCCCCGGTCCAGTTGGCTGCCTTTTTTTCTTTTAATACTGTTAGCATTAGCTGGTCCCGTGGTTGCCCAGCTACAGATGGCATCTCCCAGCATCCCTTGCAGCTAGGTATGGCCAGTGGGATGGGCTTAGAGGACGTGTGAGCCAGAGTGCCTGAGCCTCCCTTCCCTGTCTCCTCCTTCCCGGGGGCTGGAGGGCAGATGCGATGCTGGTGATTAGCTTCTGCCAGGGACGACGCCCTCAGGGATGACAGAACAACACAGCGGAAGGAACCTGGGCCCCTGGGTGGCCACGTGGAGCAGAGCTGCTCTGTCGTCCACTCCCCTCTGAACTGCTACGGGAGAGAAAGATCTGTCTTGTTTGGCCCAGAGTGTTGTGGGAGCTCGTTTATCGGGCTGGCTTAGGCTGTGCTGTAACTGATCCAGACCCCAAGCCCTGGGGTCCCTAAGCAGACACAGCTGGCAGAGGTAGGAAGCATGTGAGACGTGGGCTCAGGCAGCAGGCTCAGCCCAGGCGTGGGTGCTGATTTGCTGTGCGGTGTCAGACAGTCCCTCAGCCTCTCTGGGCCCCTCTGCACGCTAGGCCATCTCATAAACTGGCCTCCAGTGAGATGAGGGCTGCATGGGTGATGACGCACCTTTGCTTGTCAGGCAGAGGTCCGAGAAGATTTCTATTAGGAAGCTCCTGAGGGTGTGCCTTAGTGTGGCTGGAATCTACAGGAATCCTGCCCGCCTGCTGTCGGCCGATTCCAGGGGGCCAGAGCAGGGGCGGGGGTGCTTGAGGAATGTCTCTTCTAGTCCCATTTATTATCACCATTATTATTTCTAAAATATGTATTTCTCTGCTCACCTCAGGTCTTAGTGGCAGCACGCAGGGTCTTCATCGGGTCACGTGGGCTCTTTGGCTGTTGTTTATGAACTCACTGGTTTACAGCTCATGGGCTTAGCTGTGGCATGTGGGATCTGGTTCCCCACCACATCCCCTGCATCGGAAGGAGGATTCTTAGCCACTGGACCGCCAGGGAAGTCCCTGCCCCTTTTATTTGTCATTAACACACAGTAAAGCTGAGTTTTTGGAGAGGCACGCCTACTTCCATGGATCTCACTACACGCGTGGACTCCTGCGGCCTCATGCGCGGCCGGGGGTCCCCCTCCAGCCCTCCCTGTGGCCCCGCCTGGGACTGCCTGCTGGGCCCCTGGCCCTCCTTTCCCTGTGGTCCCTCTTCTGCGTCCCCGTGGTGACCCCTTGCTCCCAAGTCCAGCCTGAGTCCTGTCTGCTCTTCTCCCCTCACCTCCTGGAGGCAGGTCAGAACCCCCGCAAGGCGCCCATTGCCTGGGAGACGAGTCATCAGGGCCCCATCCCCGCCGGGCGCCTGCCCTCGCCCCGCCCTCTGCAGGGCTCCGTCCTCCTAGGCTTGGACTGGCCCCTCTCGCCCGGACTCTCAGAACCCTCTCGTCTGCCGCAGTTTAGCCCTGCAGTGCTCGCCAACGCGTCTTTCTCTCCCACGAGGGTTTAAGGTTGACGGGACCGGGCAGCTTGTCTCGCTCCTGCCTGTGACCCGCGGGGCCCGGTACCTACTGGGTGCTCTGGAAAGAGGGGCTCTGGGGCCTGTACTCATGGGGCGCTTTACGGCAGCACACTTGGGCGCTCCCTGTTCCCTTGCATTAAATGCCCTTCCCTCCTATCTGCCCATCTAAATCTAACTGCTCTTCCAGAACTAGTTCAAGGCCACCTCCACCAGGAAGCCTGCCATGATCACCGCCTCCTCCCGGGGAGTTCCCCCAGTCCCGTGTCCAGCCCTCAGCACCTCCAGGCCATGGGCCACCAGGAGGCCTGCCATGATCACCGCCTCCTCCCGGGGAGTTCCCCCAGTCCCGTGTCCAGCCCTCAGCACCTCCAGGCCATGGGCCGTGTCCTCAGTGGAGCGTGGGGCACGAGGTCCCTGGAGCAGTCACACTGTGTGGACAAAGAGGACACCGCTGGGAAGGGAAGAGATCCTGGGAGCCTAGGGAAGGGATTCGGGACTGAACTGGGCAGAAAAACAGGCACCTCGACTCCAAGGGCAGGGGTCTGGCAGCGGGTACAGGCTGATCCAGTGACCGTCAGCAACGTGCTTGCTGGCAGCAGGAATGTAGGCCAGGAATGAGAAGCTCAGGGAAGGCGCGGCTGCCAGGCTCCGAGCTTGGACTGGTCTCAGAAGGAGCCGGTGACCCCAGGGTTCTGAGGATGTGATGGTGGCCAGGCTGGTCCCGGAGGCTGGTCTGATGGTGGCCAGGCTGCCCACAGGCCGGGCCAGCCCTCAGCAGGAGATGGGGAAGGAGTGGGTGAGGGCTGGGGCTGTGGAGGCAGGGGCCGAGGGCTCTCTACGCAGGAGCTCACAGCCAGCCAAAGCTCGGTGCAGGGCTTCCAGCACGGCCGAGGGGCCAAACGGCCCTTCTGGGGAAAGAGTGGGCAGCAGGAGAGTCATTCTCTTCCCTGTGGCCCACAGGGCTGCCTGCCCTCCCCCAGGCCCTCCCCAGCCTGGCCACCCTCTCCCTCCGAGGACCCTGGGGAAGGCAGTTTCTAGTGCCCAGTTTCTGAACTCCTCCTTGATGCCCGGGGCCAGTCAGGGCACTGGACGCACCCGAGCCCTGCCCAGCAGTACCCGGTGAGGCCAGTGGGCTCACCACCAGTGAGCCTCCCCTCCTGATTTTACCGGGCATGAGCTGGCCCTGAGGAAATTGGGGCCACGTGGCCTAGTGCTTAAGGGAGAGGCCTGAGGTCTAACTGCAGCTGACCCTTGGCCTCTCTGTGCCTCAGTCTCCCCATCTGTGGAATGGGTGTGATAATAGTCCTTCCTCCGCAGTAAGCCCAGGGCTAAACTGGCAGCAGGGAGCTGTCTGGCTTCCTCGGAGCCTGGCCACACTGGCGTTTATTTGGCCTTTTCCCTGAAGTGTCCACTCCCTGTCCTTCTCAAATAGCACCTTCAGCTTCCTGAAGCCTGTTCCTGACTGTACCCTTTGCAGGTGGGCTGGGCAGGACTGTGTGTTAGTTGCTCAGTTGTGTCTGACTCTTTGCGACCCCACGGACTGTAGCCCGCCAGGCTCCTCTGTCCATGGAATTCTCCAGGCAAGAACACTGGAGTGGACTGCCATTCCCTTCTCCAGAGGAACGTCCCGACCCGGGGACTGAGCCCTGGTCTCCTGCCTCGCAGGCAGATTCTCTACCGTTTGAGCTACAGGGAAATCTCCTGACTGTACCCTTTGCAGGTGGGCTGGGCAGGAATGAGGCAGCATTTTGCAGACAAGACACTCAGGCTGGAGGAGCTGAGTCAGGATGCTGCCCAGGCCTTGGAAGATGGGTCGGGGATGGGGGCTCACCTACCGTGTGCAGGGTCCCTGCAAGCGTCCAGCGTGCTCAGCAAAATCTTCCCCAGGGCTTTTTTGGATATGTTCTTAAAAAAAGAAATGAGACAGGGCTGGACTGGCAATGGTTGCTGAATCTTCAAGCAATGGGTGGGACTTCGTGGCCCCTACAGGCTTCTGTGTGGCTCCCTGGGGGCAGGTAGAGTCCGTTCCCCAACCCCCACCCCCAGCCCATGGTCCTTTCCTGGCCCGCATCCCTGTGATGACTGCACTGCCCAGACTCTTGGTGGGTACTGGAGCAGCGTGCAGGACCCATTTAATCCAAGATCACGTACTGACTGACCACTGTCCCTGCGCCCAAGGAGGCACTTAAGAAATGACCGTGAAAAAGAGCATTTTGACGGTGTTAGCTCCTTTAATCTTTGCAACAGCTTATTTTATTCTCTTTTTAACCAGTGAAAAAGTAGTGCTGAGAAAATGAGAACTCTTGTCTGAAGCCACCAGCCGGGAGGTAGAGGAACCAGGTGGTCTGTGTTAATAGGTGTCTGGTCTTGAACCATCTTTGAATTCCTGGGATAAATCCGACTCACCTTGTGTTTCTTTAACCACTGCTGGGTTTGGTTTGCAGATATGCTGTTTAATATTTCTGCATCCACATTTAAGTATGTCACTAGCTTATAATTTTCTTTTCTCATATGGGTTGTCCTCTGGTTTTGCGATCAAAGTTATATTAGCTTCATAAAATGAATTAGAGAACCTTCTCTTTGATTACTTTCCCTGAGCTCTCTCTATGTCTGGAGGCAGAGGTGACACCTGCCTATGTGGGGAGAGTTTAGAGCCAGTGCCTGAGGCAGGTGGGCTCCACCCCTGAGGGCCCCGCCCCGCCCTGCCCCCAGGATGCCAGCTACCGTGAGCCCACCAGGTCTCGGAGCCTCTGCAGGAGCCCCAGCACGTCCTCCAGCTTCTCCTCCAGCAGCGACAGCCGCACCCTCTCCGTCTCCACCATCTGCAGCTCCTGCCGCAGGCTCTCGTTCTCACCCACCTTCCGCTGCAGCTCTGCCTGTGGGGACACCAGGGGCTCAGCGCCTGCCCTGCCACTCTCTGCCCCATGCACACAGCACCACCCCCAGGCAGGGCCCACAGCCTCCCCTGGCCCTCCCACAGGGGTCATCTCATCTGGCCCCTGAGCCTACAGACAGAACCACCCTGTCTCCCCAGGGAGGGCGCTGAGGCCCAGAGAAGCTGCACGCCTGGCCCAAGGCCTCTCGGTCAGTCAGGCTGATGTAAGAATGCACACGCTTCCTTTTTGGTGGAAGGACTCCCTCCTTCCTTCTCTTCTCCATTCATCTGCTTGTCCTTTCTAAATTGTCTTGGTTGCAAGCAGGAAGCTAGTCTGGCCAGTTTGAGCCGAGGAGGAATTCACTGCCAGGCTAGTGGCTTGTCCCCAGAATGGGTCGAGGGCTGGGGGCATGGAAGGTGAGGCAGAAGCGGCTGGAGACTCCTGTCTGGGGGCTGCAGCTGAGAACACCCTGCAGCCATTCCCCACCTCCCTCGAGACGGGAGCCCCAGGAGAGGGGCCCAGCTGGCCCAGCCTCGGTCACCAGCCCAGCCCTGGCCAGGCGGCATGGACGCTGCTGCTCCCTGCAGAATACCAGAGGGAGAGGGTGGCGAGTTGCAGAATGCCACGTGGACACCTGCCTTCTAAAGCAGGGACGGGGGGAGTGAGGCAGCCCCCGCTCCTGACAGTGATGGAGGGAAAGAGAAGCAGCTGAAGGTGTGGCGTCCTTGGGCAGTAGGCAGAGCACGGGGCCTGTGGACTCAGGAGTGTGGTCTGAGGGTCTCAGGAACTGAGCTCCCCACCCTCCTCCCCTCCACAGCCAGTTCTCCTTGGGGGAGGTGTCTCTCTTCCATTTCATCTGGCTTTGATGGAGCTGCCAATCACAGGGCCCCGCCCGCCTACCATAAAGGATTGGTCCAGGCATGGGCACATGACTGAGGCCGACCACTGGCGTTCTTCCCTGAGATTTACTGTACGGGGCTCTTATTGTTCCTCTGGGGGTTTTAAGTAGGCTGATGGGAGCCTAGAGCTGCCTGGGGCCCTGCTTTCCCTCACCCTACCACATGGAGAAAGCCCCTCTATAGCAGGGGAAAGTGAGGCCAGCACCCATGAAAAGAACTGAGCAGACGGATGGGGGCAATATAATCTGAGTCCCTGGATCCAACTGTGCCTGAAGCTCATCTTAGCTGTTCTTTTGAAACCATGCTCCCAGCTCCATCTGGTAATAAATTCCTGTTTTTTTTCCCTTGAGCTGATCTGAGATGGATCCTTTAATGTGCAGCCAAAATATTCTTCATTAGATCTAAATCATCTCCTCTCAGAGCCTTGGTTTACCCATCTGTGAAGGGGGCACAGGACTTGGCTGAGATGGTTCACAGTCCTTCCACCTATAAGAGACTAGCCACTGGGCTGGCTCCCAGCCTCTGGGGCTCCGCTGACCTCCTCCTCAGGCGTCCTCAGAGTCTTTGCACTGCAGCCCTGGGACCCCAGCTGTTCCACCAGCGTGGCGACACAGGCCTCCAGCTCCCCCAGGGCACGGGCATGGTTGGCACTGCCCAAGTGGCTGAAGTAAGTCATGAGCTTCTTGGCCATCTGGTCATCGCACCTGCAGTGAAAGAGAGTACCGGCACAGAGGGGGCTGCTTTCCAAAGTCTGTTCCAGCCTGTAGGGGGTGGGAATGCGTTATTACTGAGTCTGTCTGCCCTGAAAGCTAGGTGGGGCCATGGCACCCCCTGCCCACAGCCTTCCCCAGTTCCCCGTGTCATCAGAGCAAAAGCCAGAGGCCTTGCCCAGTCTGCCCCTTACCTCCCAGACCTCCTTCCCACTCACCTTTGCTCTTTCTGCTCCAACCACAGCAGCCTCCTCCAGGCCCCTCCCACGTGCCCCAGGGCCTTTGCACCAGCTGTTCCCTCTGCCCGAAAGGCTTTCCCCTCACTTCCTTCAGATCTCTGCTCAAACAGCACCTTCTCAGTGGCTCCCCTAGCATGTCCTGCCCCCTCCTCGTCCTCACGCTTGTCACCACTCAGGAGAACAGAGGCTCCTGGGCGGGGGTGTGGGGGGGAGCTGTCTTGGTCAGTGCTGTTTGCCAGGAGCCCTCAAATTAGCCTGGCATATCATAGGTGCCTCATATGCTTGTTGACTTAATGGGCTGGTGAGAACAGTAGCCTGAGAAAACCGGCAGGACTTTATAATAAAAAAGTCAGCGCTGCCCCCGCCCCCGACTGCCGTGTAGTGCCTGCCAGGATCAGGCCCCATGGGGGCATTTTATACCCTCAGTGGTGAATCCTCACAAATCCTCTGCCAGGCAAGTGTTAGTGTCCCATCTTAGAGACAGGAAGCCTGAGGCTCAGAAGTCAGCTGACTTGACCAGGGTAGGGGACGGGCTCAGGCATTGAGAGCAGTGGGTTAGGAAAGGGTCTGACACGTGAGGGGTCACACTCGAGCTGTGGGGCAGGTCCAGGGACTGTGGTCACCAGAGTGAGGATCAGGGGGAATTAAGCCACCCGGAAGCGTGCCCTTCCTCAGCTCATATCTCCTTGACACTTGCCCAGGGCCGTCGGCTTGACCGATGGATCTGGGGACCGAACGTGAAACAGCAGGGAGGGGACCCAGCCTGGATGTGAATCAGGAGGTCAGCCTCCCACGTTCCAGGCCCATCACTGCATAGAGGGGCCGCCCTGTGCTCGCAGGATGACCGTGGGGGCCTGGCCCCAGGTATGCCCGATCCTGGATGTCCTTACCAGAGCACGTACCCGCTCCTGCAGCCAGAGAGACCGGCCAGCAGCGCCGTGACCTCGGCTGGTGGCCGCCGTGCCTCCCGCCACTTCTCGGGGTCGTCCTCCTCGTCAGAGGCGGCCTGGCCCTCGACCGAGCGGAACAGCTGCTCGTCCAGCCCTGGAGAAGCACGGGCTGCAGACAGGGACAGAGGCAGGGAGGAGCCCCCTCTTTGGGGGCCGTCCAGACTCCCCTTGGGAGCCCTCCCGCCTCCGCTCTGCCCAGGCTCAGGGTGGACATGTGAGTCCAACCCGGCAGTCAGGGTGCAGCCGGCCGGCCGCGTGACTGGTGCAGGCAGGGCTGGGGACCCCGCAGCGGCCGGGGCCGGTCGGGCCAAGCCCTGACTCAGACTTCCAGGGAGGAGGGACGCCCCTCTTCCTCCCACCAGGGCCTGGAGGGCGTGGGTCTGGCTGCTGGGGGTGAGGGGCGCGCCTTCTGCACAGTGAGCCTCGAAGAGGCTGGTGGGCGAGGCCCGGGGAATGGGGCTCTGCTGACATGGGTCTGTGCCGGAAGCCTGCTGGGACTTTTAGTGAGTTAGGTGAACCAGAACGTTCCCTTGAACTAGAGCGGTTCAGGCCGAATGGACAATGTCCTGACCAGCATGGCCCCCGGCCCCAGAGGCCTGCGCACTCGGGGGTGGGCCCCGGGCACTTGTGTTTCATGAAGCTCCTGGGTGATCCTGATGGACTGGCAGGTTGGGGCACCCCTGGCCTCGGCTGTCCTGACTTTGGACACCCAGCTGGGTTGGCTGCAAAGCCTTCTGTTTGTTCTCAATAAACAGTGTTCCAGACCCAGGAGAACCGGAAGTGAGGTGACTGGGCAATACTTTTTGATCATGTTATGGTGTTTCCAGTATTGACAATTTGGTTTTCTTCCTCGGATTTCCTGCTGCTGGTGTGTGTGTCTCTATGTGTGTGTGTGTCTGTGTGGTATGTGTGTGTCTGTGTGTGTGTCTCTGTGTGTGTGTCTGTGTGTCTCTGTGTGTGTCTGTCTCTGTGTGTATCTGTGTGTGTGTCTGTGTGTGTGTGGTGTGTGTGTGTCTGTGTGTGTGTCTGTGTCTGTGTGTGTCTGTGTGGTGTGTGTGTGTCTTTGTGTGTGTGTGTGTGTCTCTGTATGTGTGTGTGTGTCTCTGTATGTGTGTCTGTGTATGTGTGTGTGTATCTGTGTCTGTGTCTCTGTGTGTCTCTGTGTGTGTCTGTGTGTCTGTGTGTGTCTGTGTGTCTGTGTGTGTCTGTGTGTCTGTCTGTGTCTGTGTGTGTCTCTGTGTGTGTGTGTGTCTGTGTGTGTGTCTCTGTGTCTCTGTGTGTGTCTCTGTGTGTCTGTCTGTGTCTGTGTGTCTGTCTGTGTCTGTGTGTGTGCGTGGTGTCGCTGTAGCCACAGCCGTCCCGGTCCCCGAGGCCGGGGCAGCACGGGGCCTCTGAAGCCGTGAGAGAGGGCTGGCGCCCGCAGCCTGCCCACGCCTGCCTGCAGCCCGGCCGGGAGAGCCCCGGGGCGCCGGCTCAGACAGCCTCTCTCTGCTTTCCTTTGCTCCTGAGGCTGCACACCCAGCAGGCCCAGGTTGCTGACATGAAGGGCCTCTCTGTGGCCTTCTCGAGGGGTGAGCAGCCAGCGCTGCCCGCATACCTCTGAGGACGGGGAGCTTGCTCCCACTCCGGCTCCCTGGGTGCCCGACCCACCCCTGCGTGGCACTGACAGGAGACACGTTTCGCACCCTGAGCCAGAGCCCGCCTCCCTGAAACCCACCCTCGCCGCCAGGGTGTCCGCTCTCAGGCCTGCGGGGTGGGGGAGCCTAGGGGCTGGGGAAGCCCAGCCTCAGCGGAGGGTGGGGCTCTGTCTGGAGGCCGGATGGCGGCACCAGCGCAGACGGGACCCCGGGTGTGCGGGACAAACCTTGGTCCGGAGGTCTGCTCGCCGGGCTGCTGTCGGACCCCCAGGCTCCCTCTCGGGGGGGCTCTGGGGCTCTGGTCTCACCATCCTCGGGTTTGCTGCTCTTGGTGTCGGCTTCTGGGCTGGCTCGTGGTGAGCTTGGGAGCTGGGTGCCCTCTGACCTGTGGGGCGGTGGGGGAGACACAGGCGTTGAGAGGGCGGCGTCTCTGCCGGTTTCCTGCGGGAGCGTGTGGGGTGTGGGCCCACCCTCCCCACTGCTAAGGCTAAGCTGCCTGTGACATGCCTGCGAAAGCCCGTGGTGGTCTCTGCAGCTGACCCCACTGGCCCACTACCTGATAGCCAGCTCGGCAGAGGCAGCTTTCCACGGAGGACAGTCACCCAGCTTCCCTTGCAGGTGAGACAGGCTTGTGACGCGATTTTAGTCAATGGGACTAGAGGCAAAACCCTCTGAGGAGCCTCTGTGTCCAGAAGGGTGGGGGTCCTGGGCTCCCACCCCAGCGCTGCCAGAGGGACAGGCAGTGGGACTTGGGGCCCCTTTTGCAGGTGGATCCCTGGAGCCAATGCCTCCGAGGTCCTCCCAGCTCCCACTGGGTTCTCGCCCTGTGCTAGTGGGCAGAGGGACAGAAAGCCATCGGAGGGACCGGGAGTGCCAACCTTCTGTGTTTTATGAGCCGCGAACTCTGACTGATGACGCCCAGCATTCAGCCACTCCCCGCCCCGCCACAGTACAAGCTGAGAATGCGGAGGTGCTCAGAGGCAATCAGTGCAAGACCCCCTGGATGCGGATTCTTGGTTCAGAGAGAAACTGGAGCTTAGGGCATATCATTTGAGATCTAACTGGGGAGGGGACAGTCCCTCTCAACTCCAGAGGTCAGATCACAGCCAGAAGAGAAGACACCGGAGTCTAGGGTACAGGATCGCTTTCTCACAAAGACCGCTGACCAAGAATAGAATAGGCTTCCTTGGGAGGTGGTGAGCTTCCTGGCAGAGGAGGTGTGTAAAGAGTAAGGGGCTTCAATATGCAGAATTTTGAACAGCGTCGGAATGGGCTTCCCTGGTGGCTCAGAGGTACAGAATCCACCTGCCAACGCAGGAGACACAAGTTCGGTCCAGGGGTTGGGAAGATCCCCTGGAGGAGGGCGTGGCAGCCTGCTCCAGTACTCTTGCCTGGAGAATCCCATGGACGGAGGAGCCTGGTGGGCTGCAGTCCACGGGGTCGCAGAGAGTGGGACACGACTGAGCAACTAAACAGGAACAGCGATGGACAGAATCTAAGTCTTCCCACTGCGAGAAAGTGCTGTTTTCCCTACATTATTTAAGGGCTTCAGCAAGCAAAATGAGCTGGCGGGGACAGCCCTTATGAACAGTTTCCTAGCAGAGGCTGGCCCACGTTCCCCACATCCCCACAGACACCGGGGTCTTTGAAGCTGGTTCCAAGGGCGACTTCCTGCGTCAACACCGCAGGTAATCTCTCAGCATCCCTGCGAGGTGCCAGGTGCTGCTCCGGGGCTGTGAACATGTCCTCCCAACACCCTGCCTGGATGGAGGCAGGGATCGTCCTGACCCCCGTTTCCCAGAGTGGCCGGCCCAAGCCACACGGCTCAGAAATATAGGAGTTGGGTTTACGCTCTGGCCCCGCCAGGCCTAGGGGACGCTTGCACAGCAAGCTTGGAACGGCCCAGCCCAGCTGCCGCCCTGGTTAGGGGACTGCAGGTCACATGCAGCGGAGTCAGGAAGGGGAAGCAGCAGGGACAGAGCTGGGAGAGAGCACGCCACAGACGAGGACACGCTCTGCAGTTTTCCACGAGGCGAGACGTGGCTGCGGAGAAACATGGGCATTCCTCTTGTCCGGCAGCTGGCCCTCCCGGCCTGCAGGGCTGGCCCCTCAGATCCTGTTTCCTCATGACCCCTCCCCGCCGTGGCTGCTGCCTGGTCACCTCCTCCTGGAAGCCCTGTGCAATCCCCAAGGCCTCCTTGTCTGCCTGCATCTACTCCTCATTCCCCGCCCCCCCAGGGAAGGGCGCCATCTTGACCCCCCAAGCAGTGGCCATTGGCTTTGGCCACCTGGAGGTCATAGGAGAGGCCAGCCCAGGGAAGGGGGTAGTCACAGCGAGGCTGTGGACCGGTGCCTGCCAGGCTCCTCTGTCCATGGGATTCTCCAGCAAGAATACTGGAGTGGGGTGCCGTTTCCTCCTCCAGGGGATCTTCCTGACCCAGGGATCGAACTTCGTCTCCTGCATCGGAAGGCGCGTTCTTTACCGCTGGGCCGCTGGGGAAGCCCATGTGTGTGCCCGGCGGACACAGATGGAACTGCCGGCTTTTCCCACCTCGACAGTTAAGAGGACGCGTCTGTCTGTGTAGGATTCCTCGATGGACTGGCTGCAGACCCTCCCTGCAGTAGCTTGTGGAAAGCTCCGCTGGAATATTCTGGGCCTAGAAACTTGACGGTTTTTGGCCCCGGGACTGGACCATGGGGCCCTCGTGGTTTAACGAGGGCTTCCCATAAGAACGAGATGTGTGGGGCTTGTCCGGGGAACGGACCTGGGGGGCAGGCGGAGGTCACCTGTGGCCCCCCTGACTTGCACCTTCGGCTTCCTGAAAGGCACCAGCCCCAAGGTCACAGAGAAGGGACCTGTGTCTTGTGAAGGGTGTCTGCCTCTCCCCCCACACCCAGGCTGCCAGCACTTGCTGTCCTGGCTGTTTTCTGGAAGACAGCTCCGACCCCGTCCCTCTCTCCCTTCGAAATGGTTCAGCGACTCCTACGGTCGGAGAGAAGGGATGCCAGTATCCTTAACACAGCATCCACTGGGGGGCCTCCAAGGTCCAGCCTGGTCTCCGGCTCACTGCTGGTGGTGATCTCAGGGCATGGATGGCCAGACTCATGACCCTCTGATCGGTTGCCCTCTGGATCCTTGATAAGCACTGCTGACACCTTACTGGGTACCTGATCCTGCTCTGTTCTTCCCCCTTAGACGTGCACATTTAGCTTTAAATTGAAGTCCAGTGAATGTACAGTATTATGCTAGTTTCAGCGGTATAGCAAAGTGTGTGTGTGTGTGTAAATATATATATAAGTGAAAGGGAACATGCAAAGCCTGAAAAGGAATATGTGTGTGCACACAAACACGCGTGTTCTTTCTCAGCCTCTTTTCCGTCACAGGTCGTCGCAGGCTGAGTGCGGCTCCCTGGCTGCAGTGGGTCCTCCCTGTTGACCTGTTTCATGGATCACAGTGAGTGTGCTCTGTGTGTTTCAGTGGAAAAACTTATCTACTCTTCTGGAGAAAGCGATGGCACCCCACTCCAGTGTTCTTGCCTGGAGAGTCCCAGGGAGCCTGGTGGCCTGCCATCTGTGGGGTCGCACAGAGTCAGACATGACTGGAGCGACTTAGCAGCAGCAGCAGCATCTACTCTTCTGAGAAGCCCTAAGAAAGACTTACGCTCATTCCTGCCATTTCACAGATGAGCAAGCTGAGGCGCAGAGCAGGAGGAGCTTGCGGAGACCCCGAGGCTCCCTCGGCCCGTCGGGCGCAGCCCACCAGGCTGGTCCCCAGGGCCCCTCTCATCTCGCCTCCCCGCCTGGACACCCTGAGCTCCTGTGGTCTTCAGCGACTGTCGGTGTTTCCTGGAGGGGCCCAGCACAGGACGGAGCAGCCAGTTGAGGTTTGTTGGATGAATGAATGAATGAATGAGGGCATGGGTGAATGACACAGTTGGCGGCAGGTCAGGTGATGAGAGGAAGAATGGGTCAGGTGGGCACAGGCCCCGCGCCCGAGAGGATTCCAGCTCCTCCCATCCCTCTGCTCTTGGATTGTTCCAGAAAGACAGTGAGAAGGGCATCAGCATTCAGACACCGGGGCTGTCCCAGGCCTGTGGATGCGGCTGACCCCCTGCCCAGCCCACGGAGGATTGGACCCTCCAGGTGAGAGAGTGAGCAGGACCTCCCCTAACCACAGGCATTTGGGGTCCCTGGCTGAACTGCTGACTAAAACAGATTTCCTTTCACGGGAAACATTATCACCAAGAGCGAAAAGCCGGCATCTCTTGCAAAAATAGGAAGTAACTGGGAAAACACAGAGAATAACAGCAGAGCCGCCCGCGTAGCTCGGTCTTGTTTTCCACCCGCCTCTGACCCAGGCCGTTGCTCCTCTGTTGAAAAGAGAGGTTGGCGCTGCTAAGGACAGCTGGAGACGCACCAGATCCGGCCCGGGACCTGAGCCAACAGGGCTGAAAAGGCTGGTGGAGGCCTTCCCTGGCCAGCGACCCCGCCACTGCCCACGCAGGCCGCTGTCCCCGGGGAGACACGGAGGGGCTGGGGGCGCTTCTGCAGAGGCTGGTCGCCCCACAGGAGTCACCAGACGCCCCTTGCGCAGGCCCTTGTAGGGGGCAGCAGGCCCTCGCTGCCTGCTGTCCCCTCGTGCCCTCACACCCAGCTGACCCTAGTCCTTGTCCTGCCGGAGTGTCCTCTCCAGCTGCACACATCTGCGCACCACCCAGAGCCCCCCTGGACATCTTCCTCCCGCTGGAGGCGGCGGCCATCTCTGGCCCCTGGCCCGGCCTCCGACACAGCCTGACAAGGGCCAGATGTTCCTGAGTTCTCCCTCCGGTCCTGGCAGCTCCCGGCTCCAGGCCTCCAGTGGATGGACCCTCCCTGGGTTCTGCGGTGTGAAGAGAGGGCTTCTGCGGAGCTGCCAAATCTGCCTCCTGCCCCAGGATCCTGGCGTGACCGTGGGACCCTCCACGACTGCCCCGGCCCCCAGCCCCCGTCTCAATCCCCGGTTCATCTGCCAGTAAACGCCGATGGCCCTGAAATGAAATACGGTGCTTCTGATCACAGTGGGGTCCCGCCTCTGCCCAATGTTCGGGGGGACCTTAGGCAGGACTCAGGGGGGCAGGAGGGGTGTGTGTGTGTGTATGTGTGGTTTTAACCTGAATTATTTAATCTGCTGCTGCTGCTGCTAAGTCACTTCAGTCATGTCCAGCTCTGTGCGATCCCATAGACAGCAGCCCACCAGGCTCCGCCATCCCTGGGATTCTCCAGGCAAGAACACTGGAGTGGGTTGCCATTTCCTTCTCCAATTATTTAGTCTAATGTGTACTAAAAACAGCTAATGAGCACATCAAAGCATCTTTGTCCTGTGTTTCTGACAACTTCCCTTCAAATGCTCAGTTGCTCAGCCGTGTCCAACTCTTGAGACCCCATGGACTGTACCTCCTCTGTCCATGGGATTCTCCAGGCAAGAAAACTAGAGTGCGTTGTGATTTCCTCCTCCAGGGGGTCTTCCTGACCCAGTTAGCGAACTGGGTCTCCTGCATTGTAGGCAGATTCCTTACCACCTGAGCCACCAGGGGCTACCTCTTTAAATCCATTAAGTAAAAAGAGTGAGATGATTTCAGGGAAAATAGTAACTAAAGACGAATAATACAGGTTTGATGCACAGATGGCAAAAATTGACACAGATCCTTGGAGAGTGTCTGAACTTTGGCAAACGCCTGGAGAGCAGTGCATCGTGAGAACTGGGCACTGGTGGAGCCAGACCCTGGCCATGTCCCGCAGCCACTCATTCCGTCCCCTCACAGCAGAGGACCCCACCTTTGACAAATTGCCACCCTCTTTTTATAATGGTTATGTTGGAAGATCCCAAAGTGAGCTGAATAAGGGATAGACCTTGTCTTTACATATACTTTGAAAAAACTTTGGGTGATGCTTTTGAACTGTGGTGTTGGAGAAGACTCTTGAGATTCCCTTGAACTGCAAGGAGATCCAACCAGTCCATCCTAAAGGAAATCAGTCCTGGGTGTTCATTGGAAGGACTGGTGCTGAAGCTGAAACTCCAATACTTTGGCCACGTGATGGGAAGAGCTGACTCACTGGAAAGACCCTGATGCTGGGAGGGATTGGGGACGGGAGGAGAAGGGGACAACAGAGGGTGAGATGGCTGGATGGCATCGCCAACTTGATGGACATGAGTTTGAGTCAACTCCGGGAGTTGGTGATGGACAGGGAGGCCTGGTAGTAGCAGTCCATGGGGTCTCAAAGAGTGGAGCACGACTGAGCGACTGAACTGAACTGAACTGCTTTGTGATTTAAAGGAGAGAGAAACGAATTTTACAGTACACATTTCAATATGTAAATACTCAAGGTATAAAAAACTTTTAGATGATTAAAGCTATTTAATAGTGGCTTAGTTTGAATTTCAGAGGGTAAGGTAATACTCCATCGGATGTTCGTGACACTCTTTCCCTATATTTGACATCGATATAAGGGCTAGGAAACGGTACTCAGATAGATGGATGGATGGACAGGGGGACACAGAGACAGACAGATACGCAGACTCCCTGGACACGGAGTGGCGAATGGCAGTGGACACAGGGGCCACACCAGCTGGTTAAGCTTCACACGTGTTGTTATCATCTGCGATGTGTTTATAAAATGATGAGCAACCCTTGGAAAATTCCAAACAAACCATAACATAACCTTTCCTCAATTGACACAGCATTGCATTCTAAGACTCTGTATTAAAACTGTACAAAAAAAAGTTGTGTTTATATGTAAAGCAGAGTTAGATGGTAGTCTCAGATAATTACAGTGAAAAGCACGTTTTTCGTGGGATGAACACCCAGCTGCGCATTTGGAAGTTATTTGGGGTACAAGGTAACCCTGGTGGGTGGTACAGGACCTACCCAGAGGCCTGTGTCCCTGGGAACCACCCACCCCCATCAAGTGCCAGGAACGCTGCCCACCTGCTCATTGAGACAAACAGGCCCTCCGAATGAATGTCCAGGATGTTTCTGGTGGGGATACTGCTCCCATGGGGACACCTTGTCCTCTAGGAACGACCCCCCAAGACCCCACACCCTAACTCCTGCAACCTGTGAATGTGGCGAGGTGTCACTCCTGGGACGGTATTACGTTATATGGGACAGCTGACCTTAAGCCTGGGTATTATCTCCACCTCATCACAGTTTAAAAACAGAGAACTGTCTTGGCTGGTGCAGGAGAGGAAGTCAGGGAGACGTGAAGCGTGAGAAGGACTTGGGTCATTGCTGGCTGGAGGATGAACAGGCCCACGGGAGGCGGTATGTGGAGAGCGACCCCTGCCAACAGCCAGCAAAGGACGGGGATCATAGTCGTAAAACCATAAGGACCTGAATTCAGCTCCTCTTGGGTGAGCTTGGAAAAAGATTGTTCTCTTGAGTCCCAGGTTAGCGGCACCTTAATTTCGGCCTTGTGGGAGCCCAGGCAGAGAGACTAGGCAAGCCTGCCTGGACTTCTGGCCTGCAGAACATGAGATCATCAATGGATGTTGTTTTGAGTGCCTGAATTGGTGGTAATCTGTTATGGTTGCATAGAAACCAAATACAACAAACCAAACAGGCACACCCATCTGTCTCGTTGGCACAATCTCAGTTATTCCATCAGACGCTACGCGGCCAAGTGCCTCCAGACAGGAGAACTGATTGGTTTAAGCTGATCATGGTGATTCCTTCTTTTTGCCAAAGGTTTGTTTAGGAACAGGCATACGATGCGATCCTGGCCGGTGAGAAGTAAGATGTCTTCCAGGAGAATCTCTGGGAACAGAGGAGTTGAAGGAGGAAGTTATTTTTCTGTCTCTGGATGTGGCAGTGATGCCTGGGGCCATGGCAGCCGTCTTGTGACCATGAGGGGCCTCTGCTGATAGACCAAGATGACAAGCTGAGGCAGACAGAGTCGGAGCTGGAGAACTGGGTGCCTGCAAATGTCACTGAGCTGCTCTCCCTTGGGCTCCTCACGCAGGAGCTTGTGTTCCTGTGGTCTACGCCGTTCTGAGGAGAGTTATCTGCTAATTGCACCCTAAAGTGTGGCCAGTGATAAACAGAGTGCTGCCTGGGGGTTACACGAGGGGTTGTGTATGCGAATCAGCGCGCAGCCTCATGCCACAAGGGCACCAAAATGGGGCTTTGCTCCCCTCCTGCCTCGGCCCCTGCACGCATCAGGGCTCAACCAGAGAAGGCGGGCTCAACCAGAGAAGGCGGGCTCAACCAGAGAAGGCGGGCTCAACCAGAGAAGGCGGGCTGGTACGGGAAGCCCGTCTATGTTCACACCTGTACCTGCAGAGCTGTCTCAAGAGCTTTACCACCAGGAAGCGGCCCCTGTGACTGGGGCCCAGCCCAGCAAGTCTGAATCCAGAGGAGGGGCTCATAGGTGTCTGGAGCCCTGGATACACTGGGACCCGTTTGTTTCAGGGAAGCCCTCAGCCTCACTTACAGGCATTCAGCTTCACCCAGATTATCCAGGATCATCTGTGTCTCTTACTCCAGTGCAACTGGTTGTGAACTTGAATTACATCTCAAAACACCCACGGCAACCGTGGGTTAGCATTTGAATGACTTGGGCTGTACCCAAATGGCTCAGCAAGATGGTCCAGTCGCAGACCATGGAACATCCCCGGATTCAGCTTTTTTCTGAGCTGGATGGAAAACGTCACTCGCGTTTGCTTCCCTCCCTCTGTTCGTCCCTCTGACACCCAGCGGCCCCTAAGCTTCAGGAAGCTCCTGGGCAGAGTGGACACTCGAGGCCTGGCTAGGAGCGGGGGAGCCAGGCGGCCAGAGGTCCCAGAGGCTCGCAGGCCGGCTGCCTTTCCTGAGCGAAGGCTCAGAGGAAACAACAGAACAACAGTAGGAAGGCGGGCTCAGCGGGGGACCGTGGAGGAAGAGCTAAAAATAAAGCCCGCGGAGCGGAGAGTGCAGGCAGCCGAGAGTGCTGGGGCCGGGGCGCCCTTCTCAACTGGCCCTGGTTTCTGCTCCCAGCTGAACGCGGGGTGCTGCCTTTACTGGGCGCCAGGTGTAAAGGGGTGTCCGAGCACCCGCCCTCCAGCCCCGCCTGTTAATTCTGCTCTGTAATGCGTCCGACAGAAGCAGTGTGGCAGCCACCGTGTGTGCCAGAAACGGTCCACGCAGTGGAGCGGTCCCCCCTGCGGGAGCTGGCCTCGCTCGGGGCCCCCCGGAACCGGCAAAGTCACGACAGAAATAAATGAAAGATGGGAAGGCCAGGGGCGATCAGAGATGACGGAGCAGAGGCCAGGGCCTCTGAAGACGTCATGGGATGTAGGTAAGACAGCTGGATGGATGTGAATTTGTCAGGAGTCCCCCAGTGTGGTCAGGGCGCCTGAAGTAGGCAGGGAGAGGTTTGGGGTGTGAGGAACAGAGAGGCTGGCACAGCTGGAGGTGTGCACGTGGGCAGACTGGAGGACGCTGGGGCCGGAGTGGGGGCCCCACCACCGTGACTGCCGTCACGGCCAAAAGCAACTGACTGGTCTGGCAGTCAGGCCATCTGGGTCCTGGGAGGCTGCCCCTGGCCTGGGGAACCAACGACATGGTTTGCTTGTCACCCATCTTCGTGCCTGAGGCCACCCGCCCGGCCTGCAACTGGGAAAGCAGGGTTCTGAACATGGGGTCACAGAACATCCCCAACATAACCCCAGAGGCACAGAGCTGAGGCTGTTCCTGAGCCCCACCTCGACGGAAGCAGGAGAGCCCGGTACTCCTGGGCGCCTGAGGACTGAGTCCCGCCTGGGCTGTGCCCTGACTGCCTGGGTGACCTTGGCCGGATCGCCACCCTTTTCCGAAGGACACATTTACTGCACAGATTGCTGTTCTTCAGTTGCTGAGTGTGTCCGACTCTGCGACCCCGTGGACCGCAGCACGCCAGGCCTCCCTGTGCATTACCACCTCCCGGAGCTTGCTCAAACTCATGTCCATTGAGTCGGTGATGCCATCCGACCGTCTCATCCTCTGTCGCCCCCTTCCCCTCCTGCCCTCAGTCTTCCCCAGCATCAGTCTTTTCCAGTGAGTCAGTTCTTCGCATCGGGTGGCCAAAGTATTAGAATTTCAGCTTCAGCATCAGTCCTTCCAATGAGCACTCAGGACTGATCTCCTTTAGGATGGACTGGTTGGATCTCCTTGCAGTCCAAGGGACTCTCGAGTCTTCTCCAACACCACAGTTCAAAAGCATCAATTCTTCGGCGCTCAGCTTTCTTTATGGTTCAGCTCTCACATCTGTACATGACCACTGCACACATTGGCTTTAATCAAGACCCTTCTCCTGGCAGGAGGCCACCACCCAGACCCTAGGCTGTCAGTGGAAGTGTGGGCCCAGGCTGTGCCCTGAGGGAATCCGGCCGGGGACACGCATTTGCCTGGGGGTAGGCGTCTCTGGGGGACGCTGTCCATCAGACAGCTCAGCAGGCTGCTGCCGGCTCCTCCCTCCTCTCTGTCTGCTCGTCCCGGCTCCTGCCCGTGGGCCCTGCCCTGGCTACCACTCTCATTCAGCCGTGCACGAGGGGTTTGGGGGCAGGCATGCTTTTCCGGGTAGAAGAGGACCGATGTCCGCCTGCCTTCTGCCTTTAATAGCGTGGTGAAAACCACATGTCTGAGGGACATCTCTGAAGCTGCGTCACACGACCACTGGGAAAACCACAGCTTTGACCAGACGGCCCTCTGTTGGCAAAGTAACGTCTCAGCTTTTTCATATGCTGTCCCGGTTGGTCATGGCTTTCCTTCCAAGGAGCAAGCGTGTTTTCATTTCATGGCTGCAGGCCCCATCTGCAGTGATTTTGGAGCCCAAGGAAATAAAATCTGTCACTGTTTCCACTGTTTCCTCATCTATTTCCCATGAAGTGCTGGGACCGGATGCCATGATCTTAGTTGTCTGAATGTTGAGCTTTAAGCCAGCTTTTCACTCTCCTCTCTCACTTTCATCAAGAGGCTGTTTAGTTCTTCTTCACTTTCTGCCATACGGGTGGTGTCATCTGCATATCTGAGGTTATTGATATTTCTCCCAGCAATCTTGATTCCAGCTTGTGCTTCACCCAGCCCAGCATTTCGCATGATGTATTCTGCATAGAAGTTAAATAAGCAGTCCGATAACCCCGTACTTGGGGCCTCCCTGGTGGCTCAGACTGTAAAGAAATTGCTTGCAATGCAGAGACCTGGCTTCGATCCCTGGGTTGGGAAGATCCCCTGGAGGAGGAAATGGCACCCCACTCCAGGATTCTTGCCTGGAGAATCCCATGGACAGAGGAGCCTGGTGGGCTGCAGTCCCTGGGGTCGCCCGCCATGAGTTGGACTAGAAATGAGCAATTGACACTTTCACACTTTCACTTAACCGCCCACTGAAGGCTTCTTGTGCTCAGGCAGGACCCCCTGGAGTCAGGAGGAGGCAGCTGCCTGACCCCCGCCTCCTCAGCCTGTGCCCAGTGGGACCCTTTGCTGAGCTTGGCTCCCGGGGTCTGTGACGGTGAACGTGACCATGCGAAGTCCCGAGGCGCGGTGTGCACTCCCCTGACCCCGAGGCCCCGGCTCAGCATCCGCCCCGTGTAGCGCTGACACCCACGGGTCACCGGAGCGCTCTGCTGGCATCAGGGTGACGCCCGCTCCCCGACCCAGCGTAACGGGAGGGCACCCAGACTCGCTCTGGGTGACCCCTTGCCGGCTCCTCCACCCAGAGGAAGGTTCCCCTCGTCCAGGCTTCCGCTGCCTCCCGCTCTCCTGTCTGTTTTGCCCTGCAGAGGAAGTGGCTGGGGCGGAGAGGCTCCACCCAGCTCCAGCTCCGGGTGAGCCCTCGGGGTGTGGGCTGGGGGCCGTCCCTTCTCGGGCGCTGCACCCAGAAACAGCGCTCTCACCGGCCACCTCGCCTCCTCTCCCCGTCTGCCCGTCTCTCCACAGCCTGAAGGGGAGCCGTGAAGCTCAGAGCAGCCACTGCACTCCCTGTTTGTCTTGCTCTTTCTCTGGGGCAAAGGCCTCGTGCCTCAGCCCGGCGCTCAGGGCCTTTCACCATCCCCACCTGCGCGCCCAGCACCCTCTGCCACTTCCCACCCCACACCCGCCAGCCACAGTCGTCTCCCTGCTCCCTCGAGGCACCAGGCCTTTGTGTGCACTCTCAGTGACCTGAATCTGCCGTCCCTGAGAAAACTCCTATTCATCCTTCAGCACCCAGCTCGAGTGATGGCTTTCCCCCGAGAGATGCCCCAGCCGGCATCACGCATGCCTCCTCTGCTTGCCCACACTCTGCAACCCCAGCAGGCCCCTGACACTCAGCGGACACTGCCCACTGCCTGTGGAGGTCCCCACGCACAGCGGGCTCTCCGGGGGCAGACTCTCTCCAGGGCCGGCCTCCGGTTCCTATCAACAACACCGACTACCATTACCATTACTGTTTATGGGGCTGCTGTGAGAAGGGATAGATACAATAGTCATCTCCAGCTTTATCAAGGATCTTCTCAGTGCTAAGCAGCATTCTAGGCTCTTCCTATGTATTGGCACTTTATCTTCAAATTCCCTGTGAAGTGGGTGTCAGAATAGTTACTGTTCTTGCCCCGTCTTACCGGTGAGGATACGGAGGCTCGCAGCGGCAAGAATGATGTACACAGCTCAGCGCCCCGGAGCTGCACCCCCAGTCTGCACCACCCTGCCCCCACCTCACTGATCACCCCGCACCCAGCTAGGGGTGCGGGGTGATCACAGCGAGGAAAGGGAGGCTCACAGAGGGCAGGGACCAGCTCAAGGGCCTGTGTAAGCGTCTGGGAAAGCTGGGATTCAAGTCTAGGCCTGGCTGGGCCTCCCAAGCCTGCCCCCTGCCCTGAACCCCCTCTGCAGCTTGGCCCGGGGTGGTCCGGTGCGGCAGGCGCCCGGCCAGCACTGGCCCTTTGTGAGCTGGGGTATTGTCCCCGGGAAAGGCCTTGGTTCCCACGAGCGGCCACCCACACGCTGGTTTCTCAGGATACTGGGAGCTGCATCCCCCCTCTGCCCCAGAAAAGGAGGTGGCCCACAAAGCCCTCATCTTTGTGGAGGGCGGCCCAGTGGGCGGACCCCCGCCTCCCTCCGTCTCCACCGCCCCCACTCCGGTCTTTTCATCCTTCCTGGCAAACACAACAAAGCCGTGGAGGAGGCCGGAGTGGCTCTTTCTTCAGCTCCAGCTGAGATGGCTTTTTGGTCTCTTTCTGAAGGCGGAGCCCACCCCCGCCTCCCCCTGCCCGGCCCCAGGCTGCCCGGCCAGGTGTCTTAAAGGGCCAGCTTCTCCTCGACAGCGCGGGGCAGGGGCGGTGGGCAGAGAGATGGCTGAGACTTGAGGCTTCAGGAGAATCCGCGGTCACCGAGTGGAGGGCGGCTCTGCTGGAGGCAGGGTCAGGCCCCGGGACGGCTCGGCGCCCGCCCGGGGCTGGATGCCCGTGCCCTTGCTGCCGAGACGTTCCCGAGGCTGCTTCCGTCCACACGCCCGTTGGTCCCGACACTTGCTCATTCACTGTCTTCCTCGGGGCCCTGGGCTGGGTGCTGGCCTAAGAACCTCAAGCCGTCCTGCTTCCTCGCAGGGTTCGCGGGCTGGGCCCGGGGACAGGTTATAAGCCCAACCTCATGGGACTGATTGGCCCATCCTCCCTGCAACTTTTGAGGCACAGGACAGGGAGGTCGGGGAGGGTGCAGAGTGCCCCCAAACGTCATGAACCGTTCAGCGGCTGGCAAGAGCTGACTTTGGGGTGTGCATTATTCAACATTTCTGGGACGTGCACTTCTGTGATTCTCCCGGGAGGAGCTCAGACCCAGAGCTGGGCAGGGCTCCCCCCGGGCATGTGTGTGTTTGGTAGGTCAGTCACCACAGTTTGGCCAGTCAGGGCATCACATGATCCTGACTCCTGCTGGGTTCAGGGACGAACATGCTTCCAAGTTGGTCCGTTGAGGCTCAGCCTGGCACTTCAGCAGGCTGACTCAGACCAGAGATGCTCTTCCTACTGGACTTGGAGCTTTGTAGATGTCAGTGCCTCAAAGGCTGCCAGGGAAGAGACGTTGCCTGGGAGCGAAGCCAGAGCTTCTGTATCCTGGTGACATTGTTTAAGTACCTGGATCCAGCCATGCCTGAAGCTGGTCTCACCTGAACTTTAGTAAAAGCCAGCTCCTTTTTTAAGCGAGTCAGACTTTCTGGCACTCATTAAGAGACCTGGCTGATGGAAAGAGACAATGAGGAGAGAAAGCTGGAGAGTGTTTGGGTATAGCTTGGGAGGAGTGACCGCGAAACCTTGTGTTCGGATGGAGGGCTAAACGACATTGTATAAATCCTGGTGTTAAATGTTCCGTGTGAAACTGCATCACCGCATCGTAATCTGCGTCTTCCCCTTGGGATCATCAGTTGTGCCTGCTCTGCTCACACGTGTGCCGGGAGGAGGGACTGTCTTGCGGGATTTGGAGGAGCCGAGTCTGCTGTCTGGGCCAAGTGAGCCTGAGGAGGCCAGCTGTGCGCAGCAGGAGCCCTGAGGTTGATGGGGCTGTGATGGGCACAGCAGCCGTCCTCTGCAGGCGGGCCGGCTGGGTGAGCTCCAGGAGGCTGAGGCTGCGTTGGTGTGCGGGGTGCTTGTATGAGATCCAGGCCCCTCCGGGTTCTGCAGGCTGTGGTCGCTCCCATAGGCCCCTCTGCACAAAGCACGTGCGTGTCCCCACGTCAAGTTCATGGCCTGCTCTGCCCAGGCCCAGGGACCCTCAGAGGGCAGTGGGCATGCCTGTGTCCGTTCCATGTGCCCAACGTGTCCGCACAGGGCTTTGTCTGTGGAAGGTGGTTAGGAAACGTGGGACAAATACCTGAGTGCCTCCAATGGCTTAAATAGCTCCTATCTGTTCTCCTGGGTTCCTAGTCAAGACGGTGGATGGAGGTGCTATGAGAAGCGCCCTTTCTATCTTCAAACACACAGAAGTGCTGGAGAAAACCTTACCATTTAGGAGAATGCAGAGCCAAGGTCACAGATTAGAAGGTAAGACGCCCGGCTTGTGTGGGGAGTGGGAGGTGGAGCTGAAATGCCCCCAAGGGGTCAGGACTGGGGGGCCTGGGGGTCAGGACTGGGGGTCTGAAGCCCAGGTGGCACAGGGGCAGGGGTCCCTGGGTGCTGCGTGACGACAAGCAGGCCCCTGCAGGAGGAGGGGGCCCATCCAGGGGCCGTCTCATCCACGGACAGAGGCGAGAAAACCCCCCCGACTGCTTTGGGATGCTGCCTGAGGTGCGAGGCCCAGTTTCTCACCAGCTGTGTAGTGGGAAACCGTGAGCTAAGAAATGCATCTAGGAAGCAGCCCAGAATCAGGCCCTGGTGGCAGAGAGGGACCCCCACCGCGACTGGGGGCCTCAGGGTCCTGACGTCTGTCAAAGCTGGGCTCAGGGCGGCCATCCCCATCACGACGGGGAGAACTGGATGGGCTGGGGTTACAGCAACGCTAGAGAGATGAGAGGGGGCAGCTTCCCCGAGAGACAGGGCGAGGCCTGGGAAGGGAGGTGAAGGCCCAACTTCGAGAAAGAACTCAGAGCAGTTCCTCCTGAGCAGCGAGGAAGAGCAGCTGAGATCACACCTGAGGAGGGGCTCCGCAGGGGAAGGAGGCTGGTATGGAGTCGGGAAGCTCAGCCAAGTCCTGGGTCCCTCGAGCTTGGTTTTGTGACCAGTGTTCTTGGCTGTTCTGTTCCCTTCCCTTCCCTTTCTTCAAAGACAGAGAGCATTGGGGGCAAGTCAGCCTGCAAACCTGCAAGCTCTGACTAGAGCAAACAGACAGAGGAGGCCGGCTCCCGGGGCGGGGCCAGGCTTAGGGGCCGGGAAATAAGTGGCAGCCACCACCTAACCACCGCAGGACGGCCACTGTGTGGCCCTGGGCTTCCTCATTCACTGGGCATAGGCTTTGGAGCCTCTGCAGGATCTGCTCCTTTTTCCCTTCCTAAGGTGGTGGTTTGGTTGCTAAGTCATGTCCAACTCTTGTGACCCCATGGACTGTAGCCCGCCAGGCTCCTCTGTCCATGGGATTCTCCAGGCAAGAACACTGGAGTGGGTTGCCACTTCCTTCTCCAGAGGATCTTCCTGACCCGAGGATCAACCCAGGAGCCCCAGTTTGGTTTGGGATATCAGCATCACCTGACTCTCTTGCAGGTAGAGGCAGCCACATGCAGTTCTGGCCAAGTTGGAGGAGGTGCAAGTTCCAGAGGGAGAAGCGGCGGGTGGGGGGTGAATATCAAGGCAAAGCTCACTAGCAGAAAATCCTTCTGGCCCTCAATGTCACTGGTCCATCTTATGCTAGGATAGCAGACATGAGGTCTGGAGCTGCAGCAGCCATCTTGTAATCATGAGCCAACAACAAAGAAGGTGAAGTGGAAATAAAGAAAGAACATGGGCTGTGGGGCAGACAGACCTTCCTTCTCCACTTTCTGGCTGTGAGGCCCTGGGTATGTCACTTAACTTGTCAGAACCTCACTTCCCACAGTTGATAAGATGGGGCAGAACCTCTCCCTTGCAGTCTTGAGAGATTAAATTATGCACTGGCTGTGCATCCACGTTTTGTCCTCTAAAGAGCTATATGAATGTGTGGAGTTACTTTTACAACCATGCTGTAAAGGACAGTTACTTTAGGTCAAAAGAAAGAAGAGACCGTTTATTTCTCTTCTTGGAGAAAGATCCAAGGCTGGATATGGGCCTTAAGCCAAGGAGCCCTGCTCCCCAGCTGATCAGCTCTGCAAACAGGAAGTGGCCGTCCAAACATTTGGAGCTGCAGGAGGCTAGCCCAGAGCGGGCCTCTTCCCTCCAGCACTATGCTTTTTCATGTCCCCACTGAGAGCACCTCAGAACTCAAGGACACTGTCCGCCCAGTGAGGAACTAGGTTCTAAGCCGTCCCTTCTGGCTGCCTCCCCGCCAGGCCGGGCCAGACCAGCTTCCTTTCGGGTTGGAGGCAGATAGCAGCCCCCACGAAGCCTCCACGGCTTCATGCTGTCCCGAGGGAAAGCCTGACGTCCTCGCCGTGACCTTGGTTGGCCCGGTCCGGGCCTGCCTCTCCCGCTCCATGCCTCCAGCCGCTCGAGGCCCAGGTCCCTCCTGTCTGTGCCCTTTACCTACTGTGTTTCGTTTTCTGGAGCACTCTCCCCTCCTCCCGCCCCTGGCCCATCTCGCATCTCGCCAGGTAACCCCGCCCCCAGCGCCCTCCTCCTCTATCAGGGCAAAGATTCCAGAACATCCGTTCACAGTGGCCCCCTGCAGCCTCACACAGCTGCTGCACAGAGCCGGCGCTCAGTACACATGGGAGGCACGCGGGGCGCCTTGGAATCTGAAACGGTGGGAGCTCTGTTCACTGAGCAGGTAAATGAGCCAGGCAGGGCCTCACGGCGTCTTCACAGCCACGCGGGCAGGCAGGAACCGCCGGCTCCATTCCACCCAAGAGGAAACAGGGGCTCGGAGGGGGCCAGTGACTTTCCCAAGGTGTCACGTCGGCAGAGGTCCTGGTCCCAAGCCCAGCGTCCTGCCCTGGTGGAGCTAGCACAGGGCTCCGGCCCGTCTGTCTCCTCACCTGGAGAAGGGGGACAGCATGGTACCTGCCTCCCAGGGCTGGCGGCTGGGGGGACTCGGTGAGTTAAGTCACCTGAGTGCTCAGAGGCCGGCCCATCTTAGGTGCTCAGGAACTCTTAGCTGTTGCCATCATAGTATCGCACTGATCAGTCGAAACAAACATGGATAAACATATCCTATTACTCGCCCACCACGAATATGCAAATAGCGGGACTTGATGGGTGAACAGGCCCGTGGACGGATGGATGGGTGAGTGGATCCATGAACAACGGCGAACCATGAGAACGAGTGGGGAGGAGGAAAGCCCCGGAAAACGGGAGGGGATCCCCGACCCCAGCCCCCCGCTCACCTGTAGCGCCGCAGCTCGCCCTCCAGCCGCCGCAGCCCGCGCTGCAGGCCGGGCACCTGGCGCGCCAGCGCCTCGAGCTCGCGGACGCGCCCCAGGCTGCGGAGCACCGCCTCCCGGGCCTCCTCCGCGCGCCGCCGCACCTCGGCCTGGCCCCGGAGCGCCGCCGCCTCGGGCTCGCCGCGCGCCGCCTCCTGGGCGCCCTCCTGGCTCTTCCAGAGGCCGACCTGCCGGGACAGGGCGGCCGGGCAGGCGGTGAGCGCCTCGCGCGGGATCCCGACCCGGCCCAGAGCGCGCGAGCAAACCCACCGGGGCCGTGAGCTCGGTTAGCCCTCGCCCTAACTCTGCTAAGACAGGAGCTCGCGCCGAACGGTGGTAATGGGTGCCCCCGGGTAATGGATGCGGGCCAGCGAGGCCCGAAGCTCGCGCTGTTCTTTGCGCGGTTCCAGCGAGTCCCCAGACTCTCCATCCACCTCCGGCCCCTGGGGCACTCCGCCTCCAGCCACAGCGGTGTCCCCTCTGCTTGGCCTCAGGCGCATCTCCCCGGCCCTGCCCACTCCTAGCCGCTAGCTAACGGCGAGGTTTCCTCCTGTTGCGTTTATTGCTGCGCCTTCAGGCGCCTAAAATAGGCCTGGCACACAGTAGGTGTTCAGTGAAGACTTAACGAAGGAAGAAGGAAAATGGCGGCACGCTCCAATATTCCTGCCTGGAGAGTCCTGAGCACAGTGGAGCCTGGAGGGCTGCCGCCTATGGGGCTGCGCAGAGTCGGACACCACTGAAGTGACTTAGCAGCAGCAAAGACGTAAAGAACGAATGATCCTGGACGATCTTACTCCACAGAACAAGAGTAACTCCCCGCCCCAGGCTTCGCTTCTGGGATGTCCGTGGGTGCGGCCGTTGCCTTGGCCACTAAAATCTGTGTCTGGACCCCTGGGTGCTTCTGGGTCTCTCCCTACCCCTCAGATCCTGAGCACAGTGGAGCCTGGAGGGCTGCCGCCTATGGGGCTGCGCAGAGTCGGACACCACTGAAGTGACTTAGCAGCAGCAAAGACGTAAAGAACGAATGATCCTGGACGATCTTACTCCACAGAACAAGAGTAACTCCCCGCCCCAGGCTTCGCTTCTGGGATGTCCGTGGGTGCGGCCGTTGCCTTGGCCACTAAAATCTGTGTCTGGACCCCTGGGTGCTTCTGGGTCTCTCCCTACCCCTCAGGGCTGTGCCCGTGCCGCGTGGGGAGCAGGCAGCTCCCTCAGAGGCTGTTCTGGGCCTCGTCTGATCCCGCACCTCTTCTCATCCCCTTTGGCACAACGCTGGTGCTCCAGTGCTTGCTGACTGAATCGCAGACGCCTGCCCTGGGTCCGTGCCTCTCTCGGCGCCTGGCCCCCACAGCGCTGGGTGGCCTTTGCCTGCCCGATCGCCACTGTGACACTATTTAGCCCCTGGGACGCGAGGCCAGGCCCCGAGGTAGGCCCTGCAATGTTTGTTGAGACTGCATAGAGCTGCAGGTAGACCCCATTAGGCAGGGAGCTCCTTAAGGGCCGGACAGAGTCTTCCTCACACCTTATCTCCTAGGCCTCCCGGAAGCCTCTAGAGGCCTATGTGAGACCGTCCGGGTTTCCTGGAAGGGTCCGGGCCTGGATCAGAGGGCAAAAGGAGATGGGTGCGGGTGGGGATGGTTTCCTCAGTGGGACTGGGGTTTGGGGGTGGAATGGGCGATGTGAGTAGGGGAGAGGCCCCGAGGGGGTGGAGGGGCTGGGCGGCAAGTAGGCTCAAGCCAGGCGGGCTGCCCCTGCTCGTCCCCTCCTGCCCAGGAGGGGCTCTCAGCCGCCGCGGTCGCCAGGGTCCCGTCCTTACCCACCCACCCCCTTCCGCCCCTACCGCGGGCGCACCTGCAGCGCCAGGCAGCGCGCGTCACTGCTCTGCAGCGCGGCCCGCAGGTCCTCCACCAGCTCGCGCAGGCTGCTGTTTTCCTCCTCCAGCCGCGCCAGGCGCTCGCCGTCGGGGCCGCTGTCGGTGCCGGGCGGGCGGGCAGCTCGGCGGCGGCGGCGGCGCGGGCGGCGCAAGCGGATCTGCGTCTCGATGTGCTCGCTCAGAGCGCCGCGGGGCAGACGGGGCCCGGCGCGGGTGCCGAAGTAGCCGCAGAGGCGCGCGTGGAACTGGCGGAAGGTGAGCTCGGGCGGCTCCGCGCGCAGCGCCAGGCGCGCCTCCTCCTCGGCATCCTCGTCCCATTCGGCGGCCTCGCCAGCGGCCGCGTCCCCCGAGATCACGTCCCCAGAGTTCGTGTCTCCGGCGGCCGTATCCCCGGAGGCCTCCCCGGGGGCAGCAGCCCCCTCGAAGCGCAGTCCCAGCACCGCGCAGAGCGCGCGGAAGTCGGCGCGGGGCAAGCGGCCGGCCCCGCGGCAGTCCAGGTGGTGGAAGACCTCCTGCAGATACTGGTCCAGGCCGGTGGCCAGCACCACGATCTCGTTCTCCACGCCGCGGTCCAGCCCGTAGTGGTGCGCCAGGGCGCTCAGGAGCCACTGCGTGCGCCGCGCCGGCCGCCGGTACGGGTCACTCGCCGCGCCTTCCATGCCGGCTTCCGCGCCCGGGCCGCTGGGCTCCCGCGCGGCGGCGCGCCCCTCCTCCGGTCCCTCCGCCCACCACTTCCAGGGGCGGCCCCCGGCTTTCTCGAAAGGAGGGGCTTAGCGGCGGCTGGAGCGGAGCCGGCGGCGTCTAGCGGCGGCGCTGTGTTTACCCGGGTGGGCTTGGCGGGGGCTGAGGAAGGGGACCCAGCGGCCCCGAGGTCCCCGTGGGGCTGCCACCGCCTGGCCTCTTTCCCGATCTCGGCGACCCCTCTTCGCCCCCGGGGCGTTCCTGGCGCCTTCTCTTCTCTTCCCACTCCGGGGTCTGTACTCTTTCAACTCCCTCTGCGCAGAGTGTGCCCCAGGTAGGGGTGGGCGTGGGTGCGGGGTGGAAGCTGGGGGGCGCTGGAGGGGGGCGGCCTGGTTCTCTTGCTGGGGGCGTGTCCGCACGCCCACGCGCCCCTCCCCCCTTCTAGCTGGAAATCCAGGAGAGTCCGGCGAGCTCGCCTGGACCACCATACCCCCGTAAGAGCGGGGAAGCAACTTCAAGTCACCTACTGGGTCCCCAAACCGACTTCCAGCTCTGCCAGGGCTGGGGCACGGCCCTCGCATGGTAATGAGCCGAGGAAAACCAACCTGGAGAAAGAGGGGATGCCTAAGGACGGTCCCGGTAGATAGAAACCCATCTGAACCAGAACCTTGCTCTCTAAGCTCTCGGTGTGTTGGGGCCGGACGCAGGGTAGGAAAGCTGAGGTCTTCTTTCTTCCCAGCGCTTTGTGCCAAATAATGGTGAGCTGGCCCTGTAACCAGAACCGTTGACTAGGGAGCTGGGGGGTTAGCCAATCAGGTAGCTGTCGGCCAGACATCTTCTCTGATGCACTAGTACACCTTTCTGGAGGATAAAAGTCAGCCTCCCAGGTAAAGTAAGGCTGGTTTTCCATTTTTCTTTTTTTTTATTTTGCCCAGGAGAGATGTAGACATGTCCTAGTCTGATGTCTGCAGTGGGAGTGTCTTCCAGCCTCGAGGGAGCAAGAAGCAGCTTTCTTCAGCTGCCTGAGGCTAAGATGGGCAGCATCTGGCCTCACGTACAGCTCTAGGAATTCAGACGTCAAATCCTGGAGTTTGAAAAAGAACCAGCGTTCTGTCTCCTCTGGTGCAGCACCCAGAGTGAGCACTTTGTCAGCTGGGCAAGTTTCTATTCATTCTTGACAACTTTGCCCACCGTGTGTCTCTGCCGTGTGTTAGGTGCTCCTTCTCAACCTGAAATGTTTTGTATGTGCATTAAAAACAATGATTAAAGTAGTAGCAGTTCCCCGGTGGCTCAGTGGTAAAGAATCCACCAGCCAATGCAGGCAGCGTGGGTTCCATCCCTGGGTCAGGAAGGTCCCCTGGAGGAGGAGAAGGCAACCCAGTCCAGTATCCTTGTCTGGAGAATCCCACGGACAGAGGAGCCTGGCAGGCTACAGTCCATGGGGTCGCAAAGAGATGGACCCGACTTAGCGACTAAACAACAACGGTTTGGTGAAACGTTTTACGTCAGCTCCACACCTTGGCTTCTACCTTAGAAAACGCACGCGCAGGGTGTTCACTGCAGTGTCGCTTATGATAGTGGGAAGCTGGAGACGCCGCTCTATCCAGGGTGAACAGCCAAACAAGGGCGAGTGAAAAAGCGGGCTGTAGCACGCTGGGTCCAGCGCAACCCCGCCGCCACAGCGGGCCGGCACAGAGCGGCACTGAGTGCTTCCTGTGCGGCCGTGTGTGTAAGTGCGCAGAGGGCCACGGAGGGGCTCGCAGGCAGCTTCAGTGGCTGTCTCCAGGGGTTGGAGGCGTTTGGCTTTCACTGTAACATCTTCCTTTTTCACAGGGCAGTGTATTTGCTTCTGTTCTTTTCTTTTAGGGGAAAGACTTTCATTACCATTTACAGCCCACAGAGTTCACCCATTTAAGGCATATAAATAGATGGCTTCTGACATATTTATAGAGCACAGAACCGTCCTCACAGCTTCGTTTTACCTTTGCACGTATTTGGCTGTGCCTCCGCGCCCCCTGGACCCTCCCACCCTCGCCTCCCTCACTGACCTCCTGGCAGTCCTTCTGACTCACCGCGGGGCCTTTGCATCCACCTCCCCCAGCTACTTAGAGCCTGCCTCCTCACCCCCAAGTCCCTTGCATCAAAGTAATCTCCTCTGCCAGGACTTCGGTGACGTTGCAAGCCCTCTGCACCCCTAATAGACTCTCTCGCCTGGTGTGTCAGTCTGCCTGTATGACAGACGCTGTCAGCCCCAAGTGTAGGGACATGTGCCTGTCTGACCACCGGGCTCGGTGTTGGGGACACTGAGTGATGACCTCCAGCTCCCATCTCAGCTGCCTCCAAGCAACCATTGCCATTTATTTGCAGGCCTGCCTCGAGAGCTGAGGTTCACAAGGCCAGAGATCCGGTATGGCCCCAGTGCCCAACACAGGGCCTGGCATTAAGTAGGCACTAGTTACATTGTTTTGTTTGAACACATTTTTGTAGATGTGAACACGGCTTCAGAAGGAAATCACTGGCATGTCTGGAATTGGAGCATCCTTTCGCCCAGGGATGATGGAGTCCGCGAGATTCCAAATGTCGGTGATTGGTTGGACGCCCTAACTGGACCGTAGAAACTTCTAGGTTGGGAGTCCCACCACCCGAGGGGTTGCTGTGCACCTTTAGAACGCTGACTCTGAACTTCTGAGCTGCGTCTTGCAGTCGAATCTGGCTCAGTCTCATGTTAACGCTGAGAGCTGATGACCCAGAGGAGACTACCGCTGTCGCTGCAGCTGGCAACTGCTTTTGGGGAGAGAATCCTTTCAGGAGTCAGTATTGAAAACCTTTACATATCTTGCCGTGGAGCCGGCGCCTGGCCTCCGCCCCCCGCAGCTCTGCGGGGGCAGGGGAGTATGGGGTGATAAAGGGAGGCTGTCAGGCCTGTCTGTCTGTGGGGCTGTTACCAGGCGCCTCTGAAATCATTCCGGTTGGACCCACTAGGTTTTTGTTTCAGATTCCAAGTGAGCAAACTCGGAAGTCTCCTGCGCTTTTGTCTGGGCTGGGGGTGGGCGTGTGTCTGTGTGCGGGAGAGGCCCTTGGAGGGAAGCGATGTTTCTGAAGTCAGCTCAGTATTGTTTGAGCCATTCCAAACAGTGTGTAATTCACAGGGTCTTCAAACAGCCCAGAAAAATGCTAAGAAGCTAAAGCATCCCCCGTGGCGCCAACAAGAGAAGAACAGAGCTCTTCTGATGCGCTTTTTCAGATGTTCCCGTGCATCTGGGCATGAAAGAGCTTTGGGAGTGACAGCACATTCTCTGTCTTCACTGGCGTGGAATTTATTAATACACAACTGTTACACGTCAATCAAAGCACTTACAAGGGTGAATTTTACAGGACGTTCCGGTTGTACCTCCTTAAACTTGACGTGAAGAAACGATGGGATGCTGCTGTCGGGATCTTTCTTTGCACATCAGCTGTCTTCCTAAGTGGCTCTGACATTATTACCGTTCCTGGGCAGCATTCTGCTCAAAGGCTGGTCCATGCGCCTGCTTAGGACTGACCCAGGAGGTGGACATCGCGGTGGTTTTTCTCCATCCCAGTAACACTGCCAACACTTGGCTCCGTCTCCGGGGCGACTTACTGCCCCGCTGAGGGGCGTGGACACTTCACAAGCCCTTGATGTTGTCAAGCTGTCTGTCAGAAAGCGTGTGTCATCCCGCCCAGTCCCCTGGAGCATCTGGGATTGTCTGAGAGCTGTCGTTTTTGGTGTTGAAGCTTTCACATTTTTAAGAGTCTTGGTTGGGGGGATTAGCTAAGTGTTTTACTTCTATTAAAAATGGGCCCTGGACTTTCCTGGTGGTCCAGTGGTAAGTTTCCGCCTTCCAGTGCAGGAGACACAGGTTGGAACCCTGATCTGGGAGGATCCCACGTCTCGGAGCAGCTAAGCGAGCGTGCCACAACTCCTGAGCACTGCGGCCACTGAGGTCTGCGCTGTGACCACTGAGGTCTGCGCTGCGAAGCCTGTGCTCCACAACAGAAGCCCCCGCAGTGAGTAGCCGCTGCACTATAGCCAGAGAGACGCCCCCACTCACCCCAACTGCAGGAAGCTCACGCAGCAACAGAGAAATAGCACGGCCACAGATAAATAAAAAGAAATGGGCCCAAGGGAATTTCCCAGTGGTCCAGTGAGTGGCTAAGACTTGGTGCTTCCACTGCCAGGGGCCCGGGTTCAATCCGTAGTCAGGGAAATAAGGTCCCACAAACGGCGTGACCAACCTAGACAGCATATTGAAAAGCAGAGATATGACTTTGCCGACAAAGGTCCGTCTAGTCAAGGCTGTGATTTTTCCAGTGGTCATGTACGGATGTGAGAATTGGACTATAAAGAAAGCTGGGCACCAAAGAATTAATACTTTTGAACTGTGGTGTTGGAGAAGACTCGAGGGTCCCTTGGACTGCAAGGAGATCCGGCCAGTCCATCCGAAAGGAAATCAGTCCTGAATATTCATTGGAAGGACTGATGCTGAAGCTGAAACTCCAATCCTTTGGCCACCTGATGCGAAGAACCGACTTATTGGAAAAGACCCTGATGCTGGGAAAGATTGGAGGCAGGAGAAGGGGACGACAGAGGATGAGATGGTTGGATGGCATTACCGACTCAATGGACACGAGTCTGAGTGAACTCCGGGAGTTGGTGATGGACAGGAAGGCCTGGTGTGCAGCAGTCCATGGGGCTGCAAAGAGTCGGACACGACGGAGCGACTGAACTGCACTGAACTGAACTGAGGAATCTTCTCGCCCAGGCGGCTGTGCAGCGGCTGAGGCGGGGAGCCCCGCCCCCAGGAGAACCCCGCCCCCAGGAGGGGAGCCCCGCCCCCAGGAGGGGAGCCCCGCCCCCAGGAGGGGAGCCCCGCCCCCAGGAGGGGAGCCCCGCCCCGGGGCCGCGTGCGGCTCCTAGCAACCGTCAAACTTAGGAGGCGAGTCTTGGGGCCTCCCTGCCGGCGGGGCGCACCGGCTGCGTCCTAGGAGCCTTCTCGCCGAGGCGGCTGTGCCGCGGCTGTGGGAGCTGACCGACGCCGCGGTCCGAGCCCTCGTGACTGCCCAGCGTGTCCCCAAGCAGGTGCCGCAGGTACCCCCTACACAGCCCACCCACCCGGCCCCCAGCGCATCTGGGCAGCCCCTCAGCGTTTTCCGGTGGCCTCCGTGGAGGGCGCTTGGGCCCTGAGCCCGGCCCTCCATGCCCGGGCGGGTCTGGCCGGGACGGTCCTCGCCCCCCTTGGTGTCAGCGTGCTGCCCCCGGATGACAAGCTCACGCTGTGCCTGGGTACAGCTAACCCGAGGCCGGCTCTGCGGGAGCAAAGGGGGCTTCCTTCCTTCCCCTCCTTGCGCTTCCTGGGGAATAGGACAGCCTGTGCGGGCAGCCCCCTGATGGTCGCGGTGAAAAGAGCAGCACCTGGGAGCGGGAAGGCGGGGCGCCAGTGGGAGGAACCGGCTGTGCTCCTTATCATGATTCCTGACGCACCATTTTCTCGTTTCCTTCAGTCTTGACTGGGTTCTCTCTGTGTGGCCGGCAGTGTCCGAGGCCTTGGCTGGTCACTGGGGACGGAGCAGGGCACCCGAGGAGGAGGGTGGGTCCCCTGTGGGATGTCGGCTTCCTTTCGGGAGCCCTGGGGTGACCGCAGCCCCTCCCTTTCCTTGCAGCCGCCTGGGCCTCCCTGCAGCATGTCGCTGCAGGCCTGGGAGTGGGAGGATGAGGACCAGGCCAGCATGGGCCCCTTGTCCTCCATGGGCAGCTTTCACCAGTCCGGGAGCGAGTGTGAAGCCGATGAGTACCTGAAGGACAGGGCCTGGGCCCAGGAGTCGGACTCGGACCACCGGTGCAGCAGCGAGTCCTCAGAAAGGCCTGCCAGTGCCTTCGACTCCGACGTGCCCCACGTTGTCCCCTGCAAGTTCATCATCTCTCTGGCCTTCCCGCTGACTTCAGGTAAGTGTTAGGGCAGAATTCTAATGCGCTCTACAGAGAGGGGGTGCCCCACTGACCTTTGCCCACGAGTTGGCGGCTCACCTAAGTGGGGTGGCCGATGCCAGGACCAGAGGTCCAGAGAGAAACCGTCATGTTAGGGCCCACTGTGGACCAGGAAGGGAGTGGTGTCACAGAGTGCAGAGACTTAATCCTCTCCAAGTCCCAAGAGGCTCAGTTCAGTCAGTCAGTTCAGTCGCTCAGTTGTGTCCGACTCTTTGCGACCCAGTGGACTGCAGCACACCAGGCCTCCCTGTCCTTCACCTACTCCCGGAGTTCACTCAAACTCATGTCCATTGAGTCAGTGATGCCGTCCAACCATCTCATCCTCTGTCGTCCCCTTCTCCTCCTGCCCTCAGTCTTTCCCAGCATCAGGGTCTTTTCCAATGAATCAGTTCTTTGCATCAGGTGGCCAAAGGATTGGAGTTTCAGCTTCAGCATCAGTCCTTCCAATGAATATTCAGGACTGATTTCCTTTCGGATGGACTGGTTGGATCTCCTTGCAGTCCATACATGACCACTGGAAAAACCATAACTTTGACCAGATGTACCTTTGTTGGCAAAGTAATGTCTCTGCTTTTGAATATGCTGTCTAGGTTGGTCATAGCTTTTCTTCCAAGGAGCAAGCGTCTTTTAATTTCATGGCTGCAGTCACCATCTGCAGTGACTTTGGAGCCCAGAAAAATAAAGTCTGGCACTGTTTCCCCATCTATTTCCTGTGAAGTGATGGGACCGGATGCCATGATTTTAGTTTTCTGAATGTTGAGTTTTAAGCCAACTTTTTCACTCTCCTCTTTCACTTTCATCAAGAGGCTCTTTAGTTCTTCTTCACTTTTTGCCATAAAGGTGATATCATCTGCATATCTGAAGTTATTGATATTTCTCCCGGCATTCTTGATTCCATCTTGTGCTTTATCCAGCCCGGCATTTCACATGATGTACTCTGCATAGAAGTTAAATAAGCAGGGTGACAGTATACAGCCTTGACGTACTCCTTTCCCGATTTGGAACCAGTCTGTTGTTCCATGTCCACTTCTAACTGTTGCTTCTTGACCTGCACACAGATTTCTCAGGAAGCAGGTAAAGTGGTCTGGTATTCCCATCTCTTGAATAATTTTCTACAGTTTGTGGTGATCCACACAGTCAAAGGCTTTGGTGACATTAAGAAAGCAGTAGATGTTTTTCTGGAACTCTCTTGCTTTTTCCATGATCCAGTGGATATTGGTAATTTGATCTCTGGTTCCTCTGCCTTTTCTAAAACCAGCTTGAACATCTGGAAGTTCACGGTTCACGTATTGCTGAAGCCTGGCTTGGAGAATTTTGAGCACTACTTTACTAGCATGTGAGATGAGTGCAATTGTGCGGTAGTTTGAGCATTCTTTGGCATTGCCTTTCTTTGGGATTGGAATAAAAACGGACCTTTTCCAGTCCTGTGGCCACTGCTGAGTTTTCCCAATTTGCTGGCATATTAGTGCAGCACTTTCACAGCATCATCTTTTAGGATTTGAAACAGCTCAGCTGGAATCCATCACCTCCACTAGCTTTGTTCATAGTGGCTGGTGATGTTATTTATGCTTTCTGCAGATAAAGAAGAGATTAAGGCACTTCCCCCCTGCCCCCATATAAACTGATTGTGAATCCCCTAACTCTGGGTTAAAATGCAGATTCTCAGATGTATTGGACCAAAATCTACTTGTAGCTTCTTAATGATGGCCATTCTGATCCGTGTGAGGTGACAGCTCATTGTAGTTTTTTCATTTCGCTAATGATTGGCATCGGGAGCATCTTTCCATGCGCCTCTCGGCCATCTCTGTGTCTTCGAGAAATGTCTGTGTCTTCTGCCCATGTTTTGATTGGGTTTTTTCTGTTTTTGATATTAAGCTGTATGAGCAGGTTGTATGTTTTTGAAATTAATTCATTGTTAATAGAGTCGTTTGCAGATATTTTCTCCCATCCACAGGTTGCCCTTTCATGCTGTGTGTGGCTTCCTTTGCTGTGCAGAAGCCTTTAAGTTGAATGAGGTTCCATTTGCTTCGTTTCCTTTGTATTTCCATCACTCTGGGAGATGGATCCCTGAAAATATTACTGCAGTTTATGTCAGAGAGTGTTCTGCCTATGTTTTCCTCTAGGAATTTTAGAGTATCTGGTCTTATATGTAGATCTTTAGTCCATTTGAGTGTATTTCTGCGTATGGTGTCAGGAAATGTTCTAATTTCATTCTTTTGTATGCAGCTGTCCAGTTTGCTGGCACCGCTTGTTGAAAGAGATGGTCTTTCCTCCATTGCTATATTCGTTCCTCCTTTGTTATTTATTAGGTGACCATAGGTGCGGGAGGTTCGTCTCTGGGTACTCTATTTTGTTCCGTTGATCTGTATTTCTCTTCGTGCCAGTACCATAGCGTTTCAATCACTATAGCTTTGTAGTGTAGCGTGAAGTCAGGAGGCCAGAGTCCTCCAGCCCCGGTCCTCTTTCTCAGTAACACTTTGTGTATTCAGGGCCTTTTGCGTTTCCATTCACACTTAAACCGTTTTTTGTTCTGGGTGTGTGAAGAATGCTGTTGACAGTGTGGAAGGGAGCGTGTGGAATCTGTAGTTTGCTTTGGGTGGTGCGTCATTTGCACAGGGCTGCCTCCCCCAGTCCGACGGCACATGGCCTGTGCCGCCATCTGCGTGGTCTCCAGCTCCTTCGCTGGCATCTGACAGTTTGTGGAGCCCAGGTCCCTTGCCTGCGTAGGTAGGTTTGTTCCGCGGTGTATCCAGCCGTTCTCCGTTTTTTGACATGTCTTTTTTGCTGCCCTACTTGAGATCTCCGCCCATGATGATTCATTTCAGCACCGCCTTGTCGTTCTGTTGATGACTGCTTCAGATGTTTTGTAAACTGTTTGGTTAGATGTATACCATGTTCAACACTGACCTATCTTTTCTTGGCAAATTGAATTCTTTGTCACTGTGTGTGACCTTCTTCATGTATAATGGTACTTTTTATCTTTGGTCTGTTGATACCATGCAGACATGCAAAAGATACCTGCAAACACCGCCCCAAAGAACATGGGTGGTTATTTTGATCACCTTCCACCTTCACATCTCTTGCAGCTTCTCCTAGACTTGTTTTGCTTATTTTGGCCCTTTCTCCAAAGGCGTTTGTAAAATAGATAGCTGTGCAGCCCCACTTACAGAGACCTTGCCTGAAAGTATTTTTACGGCGTCAGTATCTTTGAAGAACCTATCTCTCTGGTTAGGTATAAAATTCTAGCTTCAGTGTTTTTTCCTTAAATACCTGAATACTTATGAACTTATCCATGAATGTTTATGCAAGTTGTTTGTTTACGTATCCTGTTCTACAACTTGCTTCTTAAAACTTTGATGGTATATCTCGGATATCTTATCGGATATGCGCAGACTTGGTTCGCTTTGTCGGTGTTGGTTTTAAACACCTGTGTGCTGTAGCGCTCTGTCCTGTGTGTCTAATTTACCCTGCCCTGTGTTGGCGAACATGTAAGTTGTCTCCAGTTATTCAGGAGACACCGTCGTATGGACATTTCTGGGCGTGTGTGTGGGTCCTTGTGTCACCTGAATTTCAGGAAGTGGAATTGCGGGGCTTACGATGCATGTTTATATTTTTTGGAATTGGTGTTCAGTCGCTCAGTCGTGCCTGACTCTTTGCGACCCCACAGATTGCAGCATGCCAGGCTTCCCTGTCCTTGACTATCTCCTGGAGTTTGCTCAAACTTATGTCCTTTGAGTCCCTGATACCATCTCATCCTCTGTCGGCCCCTCTCCTCCTGTCCTCAGTCTTTTCCAGCGTAAAGGTCTTTTCCAGTGAGCCAGCTCTTCACATCAGTGGCCAAAGTATTGGAGCTTCAGCTTCAGTCCTTCCAATGAATAGTCGGGGTTGACTTCCTTTAAGATTGACTGGTTGGATCTCCTTGCTGTCCAGGGGACTCTCAAGAGTCTTCTCCAGCACCACAGTTTGAAGGCATCAGTTCCTCGGTGTCAGTCTTTTTTATTGGCCAACTCTCATAATTATGTGTGACTACTGGGAAAACCATAGCTTTGACTAGACGGACCTTTGTAGACAAAGTATTGTCTCTGCTTTTTATTCGCTGTCTAGATTTGTCTTCCAAGGAGTAAGCGTCTTAACTTTCAGGATAGCTATTGTTGCATTGCCCGCCTTTTTGGGGATCGATATTGCTGCGTTGCTCGCTGCCGCGCTACAGCATTTGGGACCTGTGGACAGGCCACGGGAGAGTGTGTGACCTGCGGGCCCGCGGCGCTTGAGTCTGGAGGCAGGTCTGCGAAGCTGCCAGCTTCCTCGCCACCTCCCCTCACCAGGACTCCTGCCCCTGAGGACGGCTATGAGAAGCTCATTCCTGAAGACCTTGGGGGCACCTGCCATGTACAGCAGCCTCCTGGGCAATACACCACTGACACTTTAAAATCATTAGTCTTATAGAAGGCGGCTCAGAGGAAGCCGTGTGGGGTTCCCGAGTCACCTTTTCGCTGTGTTAACACTCAGCCTGGAGGCTCCAGCTGACACTCAAGGGCAGGCCTGGGGGGCTGTGCCTCTTGGGGAAGCCCAGACTCCCTTTGTGTTCTGCCTGCCCCGCTGCCCCACGTCTCGCAGCTTCCTTGGTGAGGTTTCGGTGGGCTCAGCCTGGGGTGGCTGCCAGCTTTGCCCCTGCACGAGTCGCTGATGGCCTCTGGGGCACCCCCCACCCCAGGATACCCCCCAGGGTACCCACCCAGGGTACCTGCCCAGGGTGCCCGATGCCCCCCAGGGTGCCCCACAGGATACCC
>SJXO01004671.1:107977-127111 GCA_006408615.1 Connochaetes taurinus
TTTTCCTGTGGTCATGTATGGATGTGAGAGTTGGACTGTGAAGAAGGCTGAGCGCCGAAGAATTGACGCTTTTGAACTGTAGTGTTGGAGAAGACTCTTGAGAGTCCCTTGGACTGCAAGGAGATCCAACCAGTCCATTCTGAAGGAGATCAGCCCTGGGATTTCTTTGGAAGGAATGATGCTGAAGCTGAAACTCCAGTAATTTGGCCACCTCATGCGAAGAGTTGACTCACTGGAAAAGACTCTGATGCTGGGAGGGATTGGGAGCAGAAGGGGACAGTCGAGGATGAGATGGCTGGATGGCATCACGGACTCGATGGCCGTGAGTCTGAGTGAACTCTGGGAGATGGTGATGGACAGGGAGGCCTGGCGTGCTGCGGTTCACGGGGTCGCAGAGAGTCGGCCACAACCGAGCGACGGAACTGCGCTGAACTGGGCCCCGCCCCAGATCTGCTGAATGGCAGTGTGCATGACCCTAATGATAGTGACCCGAGGATGGTCTGTGCAGCTATCTTCAACCTAAGGATTTCTTTGGTGTTTCCAAAGCTTTGGCAGCTCTTGCTGTTTCTTCGTATGTGTGCACGTGAGCACGGGCGTCTGCTCCTGGGCGTGGGCACTCTGCGCTAGGGCAGGGCTCGGGGCGGGATGGCGAGCCCCTGGGGAGGACATCTCCGCAGGAATTACTTTTACTTTTATTTTTCTGAGGAACCCAGAGGCGCACAAGCCCCTGTTCCTGGCACCCATTTCCTGATTCCTGATGTGAGCTGGGAGCCGGGAGAGGTTGGGACACACAGACAGACAGGCGGAGGGCGGGGCCCTGCTCGCCATGCCAGTGGTCAGATCTTGGCCCCTGAGAGTTTGCTGTCCTTTCACACAGACCATCAGGCCGTGGCAAGAAGGGGACAGGGTCTGGGTGTCGTGGACCCAAGCTTTCAACATCAACGTGACCAAGGAGTTACTGAAGAAAATAAATTTTCACAAAATCACCGTGAAGGTCTGGGACACCAAGGAAAAGGTTTCAAAGAGAGTCAAGTATTATCGGCTAAAGCCTTCCGGGTTTATGGAAGATATGGGATCTTTCGGTAAGTGAGGTGTCTGGGTTTGACTTGAAACGTTCCCAGGACGTGGTGGCCTCTCACCAGTTGACAGCAGAAAGCCAGTGTCCCTTTGTTGGGCGCGTCTGGTTTTGGGGGCCCGAGCTGATGCCCGTGAGCACAGCGACACCTCCGTTGCTCTCAGCGTTGGCTGGTGACCCTTTGAAGCCCGAGGCCGTGGCTGGCTCCTGCCGTGCCTGCCACTCTCGGCCACCGCTGCCCCCGGCCCAGCGCCTGCTTGGTGGCCCTGCCTGGTGTGGCTCTCCCGGGGCTCTCTGCCCTCACCTGCCTCCTCTGTCTGCACGCACATTTTTCCTGTCTCCTCTCTGCTGCCCCTGACCTTCCTGTATCACGCCTGAGACCCTGGCGCTTGGNAGGCCGTGGCTGGCTCCTGCCGTGCCTGCCACTCTCGGCCACCGCTGCCCCCGGCCCAGCGCCTGCTTGGTGGCCCTGCCTGGTGTGGCTCTCCCGGGGCTCTCTGCCCTCACCTGCCTCCTCTGTCTGCACGCACATTTTTCCTGTCTCCTCTCTGCTGCCCCTGACCTTCCTGTATCACGCCTGAGACCCTGGCGCTTGGCGGCTCTGCGGCTTTTCAGGGTGGCCCAGCGTCTTTGGGAACCAGGTGTGACGTCGGAGTCCAGTCTGGAAGGCACCGTGCCCCCGCCGCCCTGAGCCTTCTTTCTCACCGCCACCATCACCTGCACCCTGGGTCCAGCCCTGGCCCCTGAAGACGCGAGGCTTCTCTGCATTGCAGGGCCAGGCTCGCGGCACCGGGGGCTCTTGGCCTAGTTTCTTGTTCCCAGAGGGCCACCCGTCCTCCAGTACTGCGCCCGGCCTCACCTGTCTGTCTGCTTTAACCTCCCCTCTCTGCCTCTGCTCGGCTCGGCCGCCCCCCACTGGCGGCTGGGAGAGACCCTGAGGGGCGCCGCCCTTGGTAAAGGGTGGGTTCCCTGAGCACTCGAGGGTGACGGGAGCCTCTGTACGATGGGCAGGTGGCGGTGCCTGCCTTCCAGTGCAGGTGAGCGTCCAACGCAGCCACAGGCGCCGGCCTAGGGACTCGCCTGGGAGCAGCCGGGCGGCGGGGCGGGCATGCTCCCGGCCGCGGCTGCCGTCTTACTGCTCCAGCGCTGGGCGGGGGGCGCTCACCCGGTGGGTAAGCAGTCAGTGTGTTTCTGATGAGCCGAGTCAGTGGTGCTGTCTCCTCCTGCGTTCCAGAGGAAGTGAAGAATGTGGTTCTAAGTCAGAGAAGATTGTCGGAACAGGGCGTTCACGTCAAAGAGGAGCAGTGCCAGGACCACACGCCAGAGAAGCTCGAGAGACCGAGGCGGTCCTTGAAGCTGGCGCACGGTGAGTGCAGGCGGCCTGCGGGGCGCGCGGACCCAGCGGGAGGGCGGCGGCTGGGGGCCCGGTGGCATGAGCACTGGCATCGGCGGGCACCTCGTGCTCCAGCTGGGTGTGGCTCCCCACCCACCCGGCCAGTCACTGTAGCTGATTCTTCCATTTTGGTCACTTACAAACAACGCTTCTCTCAGTGGAGATGTTACATAGCTTTTGTTTGGCTTTTAGAATAGTCAGGAAATACAGAAAAGCGTGAAGCAAGCAGGGAACGTGATGGATTGTTCGGTGACCAGGAAGAAGCGCTGCCATATCTTGGTTATCCTGTTACGGCAGATTCTTTCCTTTTTGTGCCGAGATTTTTTCCTTGTTTTTAGTACAGATGAGGTTATTCTGGGTACATGATCTTCGAGTGTGAGATCACTGCGTCATCACCTTCTATTTCCTTAACGACGTTCCCTGACCTTCTTGTGGTGGCTTCATGGATTTCATTGGCTGCACCGCTGTGACTCGCTTCACCGTTTGCTGTTGGTGGGAATAGAGGAAACTGGGGAGCGTTTCCAGTAGTTTCCAGTGTAAACGGCGCTGAAGCGGCCGCGTGAATGGAGAATAGACTTCTGTTTTGTTCTCTGCGGATTGTTACATAAGGTCTTAGAGGCCTAGTCTTGCCTCTGTTTGTCCAGATAAGCATAGTTATCTGCATATTCGTCCATTTAGTCGTGTATTACCCACAGACATTTCGCTGAACGCTTGGAGACTGCGGCTCGGGGGCTGGCGCTGCAAACGTGTCCAGGGCCCTCGTTCTTGGTGACCTCGTACAGGGCGGGAGGCTTGGAGGTGCTGGCTCATGTGGTCGGGTTCTCTCCCAGCAGATGCAGAAACTCTTCCCGGGAGCCCCGAGGACCATGAAAAGCTACTCAGGCCGGAAGAGCTTGCCACAGTCCAGTAAGAAGGGCCCCGTGCTATTTTTGGGGGTGTGGGAAAGGGGCCTCCTCTTCTTCTTGCCCCGCAAGCCCCCCTCCCAGAGCCTCGTGGAGTTTTGGTAGCTTCACTTAACCAGGAGCTCACGCAGTCCTCTGAGCCCGTGTTATGCCTCAGGCCCCTGCTTCTGCACGCAGTGAAAGTGAAGTCGCTCAGTCGAGTCCGACTCTTTGCGACCCCAGGGACTGTAGCCTACCAGGCTCCTCCGCCCGTGGGATTCTCCAGGCAAGAGTACTGGAGTGGGGTGCCGTTTCGTGCCTTTCATATTACCGTCAGCTTCGTCACTCTGGGGGGGTGGCATTACCATCTCCGTTTTCTCCATCAAGGGACTTCACGGCTAAGTGGTTGGCACAAACTTATAAAACTAGAATCCTTGGGAGGCTTGGGGGCGTTGGTAAAGCCAGGATCCCAACCCGCACATTGGACAGCTGCGTCCGCTGCATCTCCTGTTGGGAGGGCAGCTGCTCCTGGACCTCCTAGAGCCTAAGGGGGAAACCAGAGCCGGGGACTTCTCAGACGCTGTGGGGACCAGGGGGAGAAGGGAGATCCACCTGGTGGCTTGGGGGGATGGCATGGGAAGGACCAAGAGAACTGTCATTAAACAAAAAATTGTATTGAAGTCCAGGAGATTTACAACACGGCGTTAGTTTCTTCTGTACAGCAGTGACTCAGAACACATCGTTTGAAAATGTTGGGTAAAGGTTTTTCTGCAGGAATTTATAGATTTATCTGGAGAGAATCGACATTTTTACATTATGAAGTTCCCCCATCCATGATCACAGCATATCTTGTCACCTAATCCTGTTCCTCCTGTATGACTTTTCACAGGGTTAATTTTTTTCCTGTACATGTTGTGGGTAATTCCTGTAAGTGAATTCCTAGCTATTTAGAGTTTTCAGTTGATTTTATTTTAATCAATAATATATTTTCGATCGTCATAATTGATAGTGCAAGGTTGTCTGCAGAGTAGCAGCCTGGTCATTAGTGGGGCTTTGTTAGGGATGGGAGTCTCAGGGCCACCCAGGGCTTGCTGAACTACAATTTGCATTTTATCAGTAACAGTCCCTGGCGGCTCAAAGGCATATTGGATTGTTAGAGGCAGTAGTTTAAAGGAAGGCAGTGTCATCTTCTTGAGAATCTATTTACATTCAATCCAGTAAATAGATTCTTAGCTCTGATCCCTAATTTGTCTCACTTGCCTTTATTTTTCTCTTTGTGCATTTTCTAGATGGGGTGATTCCAAACCGGTTACCCCTTTGGGAGGGGCAGCCACAACAGAGGCGAAGGAGCTAACTGAGAAGCCATCACTGAGCAGCTTGACAAACCTGTTAGAGAAGCAGAAATTTCAGAGTAAGTCAGGATGGGATTTTGGAACTTTATAGTGTGACTGGACCTGAGAGAGAATTATGAAATGCTTCAAATTCAGAATTCTTCGATAAGGTTCCCATGTTAATCAAAGTAAACAATACTCTGTGCAGTTTTTAACAGACCCAGTCTGTCTCGCCGGCCGTCTGCTGAGCCGCCCACCCGTTTCTCGCCACCAGTGTTTCTGTGCTCCTGGTCCATTGTGCTGTGCGCACGTGCTTAGCATCTCCGTCGTGTCTGACTCTGCGACCCCGTGGACTGCAGCCCGCCAGGCTCCTCTGTCCATGGGATCCTCCAGGCAAGAGTGCTGGAGTGGGCTGCCACGCCCTCTTCCAGGGGATCTTCCCAACCCAGGGATCAAGCCCAGCTCTCCCACATTGCAAGCGGATTCTTAAGCATCTCAGTCACCAGGGAATGGGGGACATGAAAATCTGTAACACTGACCAGAGACGTCCAGAAAATTAATTACACCTCCGTGTGGTCGATGCTGTCTAGGGTAGGTATGTGGGCTGTGGCGTGCGTGGAGAGGCTCTTTGGAAGCTGAGAAGGTCCGTGCTTCTTAGGGTGGAACCAGGGAGACTGCATCCCAGGTCCCAGGAGCCGCTCTCGGAAGCGTGTATCTGAGAGTCAGGCTCCCAGCGAGGATCCTGGGGTCCCTGAGTCCACCTCCTCCTTCTTGGCTTAGATTTCCTCACCAGGTTTTCAGCAAACTGTTGAGTCTCCAGGGTCCTAGAGCCAGCACACAGGACGCTTGCCCCACCCGTTCCCATTCTCTCGGCTGTAATTGCAGCAGAGAGTCTCCTTAACCCATCCCTGGGTTGGGAAGATCCCTGGAGGAGAGAATGGCAACCCACTCCACTGTTCTTGCCTGGAGAATCCCCACAGACAGAGGAGCCTGGGGGCTACAGTCCATGGGGTCACAAAGAGTCGGACATGCCAAGGAAGCCCTAAACCTGCCTCCTTTCCTGTGATGTATTTGTGTCAATACGAGCTATTTCAGATGCTAAAAGATGATGCTGTGAAAGTGCTGCACTCAATATGTGAGCAAATCTGGAAAACTCAGCAGTGGCCACAGGACTGGAAAAGGTCAGTTTTCATTCCAGTCCCAAAGACAGGCAATGCCAAAGAATGCTCAAACTGCCACACAATTGTACTCATCTCACATGCTAGCAAAGTAATACTCAAAATTGTCCAAGCCAGGCTTCAACAGTATATGAACCATGAACTTCCAGATGCTCAAACTGGATTTAGAAAAGGCAGAGGAACCAGAGATCAAATTGCCAGCATCCACTGGATCATTGAAAAAGCAAGAGAGTTCCAGAAAAACATCTACTTCTGCTTTCTTAACTTCGCCAAAGGCTTTGACTGTGTAGAAACTGTAGAAAATTCTTGAAGAGATGGGAATACCAGACCACCTTTCCTGCCTTCTGAGAAATCTGTATGCAGGTCAAGAAGCAACAGTTAAAACCAGACATGCAACAATGGACTGGTTCCAAATAGGGAAAGGAGTACGTCAAGGCTGTATATTGTCACCCTGCTTATTTAACTTCTGTGCAGAGTACATCATGTGAAATTGCAGGCTGCATGAAGCAAAGCTGGAATCAAGATTGCCAGGAGAAATATCAGTAACCTCAGATACACAGATGACACCACCCTTATGGCAGAAAGTGAAGAAAAACTAAAGAGCCTCTTGATAAAAGTGAAAGAGGAGAGTGAAAAAGTTGGCTTAAAACTCAACATTCAAAAAACTAAGATCATGGCATCCGGTCCCATCACTTCATGGGTAGATGGGGAAACAATGGAAACAGTGAGAGACTTTATTTCCTTGGGCTCCAAAATCACTGCAGAAGGTGACTGCAGCCATGAAATTAAAAGACGCTTGTTCCTTGGAAGAAAAGCTATGACCAACCTAGACAGCTTATTGAAAAGCAGAGACATTACTTTGCCAGCAAAGGTCCATCTAGTCAAAGTTATGATTTTTCCAGTGGTCATGTATGGATGTGAGAGTTGGACTGTGAAGAAAGCTGAGTGCCGAAGAATTGATGCTTTTGAACTGTGGTGTTGGAGAAGACTCTTGAGAGTCTCTTGGACTGCAAGGAGATCCAACCAGTCCATCCTAAAGGAAATCAGTCCTGAATATTCAGTGGAAGGACTGATGCTGAAGCTGAACCGCCAATCCTTTGGCCACCTGATGTGAAGAACTGACTCATTGGAAAAGACCCTGATGCTCAGAAAGATTGAAGGCAGGAGGAGAAGAGGACTACAGAGGATGAGATGGCTGGATGGCATCACCGACTCGATGGACGTGAGTTTGAGTAGGCTCCGGGAGTTGGTGATGGACAGGGAGGCCTGGCGTGCTGCAGTCCATGGGGTTGCAAAGAGTCGGACACGCCTGAGCGGCTGAGCTGACTGACCGGCGCCAGTCCGGCCTCTTCGCCCCCCCTGGCCTCGCTGAGAGCCATCTGCTGGTCACCAGTTTCATATTGCTGCCAGCGGCGGTGACCGTCCGTGCTGGGGCTCCAGCACACGGAGGCGGCTCTGGGCGCCTGCCCTGAGGGTTCCCGGGCGTGGGACAGGCTCGCTGGTCCCTCGGGAGATGCTGCTGGTGTAGTCCTGGTTGTACCTCCTCGCCCTCCTGACGGCAGCACCAAGAATTCCCACTCCTCCTCTGCGTCTCCCTCGCTTGGCAGAGTCAGGGCCCAGTTCCTGATTCGTGGGGTCGGGAGCGTCTGGGAGTCATCGCCCTGTTTGTGTGTTTTCATTTATGTTGTTCTGTTGGGTTGAAATGATTTTTCCTATTGTCCCCAAGCCTTACTTTTTAGGGTCTTTTGAATAATTCTGCGTAGTTCACGCACTGGAAGCTCCGCAGGCTGGGCTGTGTCTCACCGTTGCCCTGCACGGAGGCCGTCTCGCCACGTGTGGCAGGCGTTCACCTGTTCTTCCCCAGTTTGTACCTTGGGGAATGGTTTAGAAACTTGTCTTATGCAGACGGCAGTCTAGTCTCGCATGTGTGCGGCTAATCGTTGTGAAGTTTTTCTTTTCCATCTTTTGTCTGCAGCTCATCCTGCCTGTGGCGTGAGGGGCCCCGTGGTTTAATTTGCCTCCACAGGGACAGTCAGTGTCCTTAGTCACCCAGTGCCCCCTTTCCCGCTGATCAGAAGTGCTCCCTCGGGCCCCTGTCGTGCCCCCTTTGTGTGCCTGTTCCTGGCTGTTTGCCCAGCGTGGTCGGTCCCGTCGGTCTTTCAGCCACAGAACCAGTAGCTTGCGGGTTTAGTCGCCCGGCGCCTGCGTCCTGTCGTCTGAGCTGGGCTCTGGGCTGAGCCTCTCACGGACGTTTCCCTTCTCTCTTCGGCAGACGGGGGATTGAGGCTCAGGTTGCTTACGGCGCTTGCCCCGTAGGAGGCAAGGAGCTGGTTCTGGAACTGTGATGGCTCAGCTCCAGGGCCCAGCCGTCAGCCCTGCGCTGCGGTTAAGGGCCAACGTGGAGGAGAACTTGGGTGTTTTCCGTGGCTGGTGTTGGCACGGCAGGCTCTGGGCAGCGGTGGGTGGGGGGACCAGGATGCCCCCTCATTTCCTGCTGCTCTCCACAGGTGGACGCCGCTGGGGTGCGGCAGGAGCCTCTGACTGCAGGGAGCCCTCCCTGACGCTCTTCCCTTCCTCTGATCTCACAGTTAAGCGGAAAGAGTCTGACGGCAGGAGGAAGGCGCAGAGGAGGAGGAAGACGTCTCGTGGGGAGGGGGGCGCAAATGTGCGGCTGGCGGGCCCCGCGAAGCACGGCAGCTTCTCCATCCAGCTGGAGGTCCTGCCGCTCCTGGCAGGTAGGTGCCCAGCGTCCTGGCAGGCGGGCTGTGACGGGACGCCCGGTGCCACCTCCGCACACCGGGGGTGAGCGGCCTCACTGTTCAGGGTGGGACACGGAGGCACAGAGAGGCCACACGCATCGTCCGGGATCCCACAGCGAGCAAGCGAACCCAGGATTCCAACCCAGGTCTGATCACAAAGTCCAAGCAAACATGTGAGGGTAACAGACGGCCCAGGTTTGTTTGCTAAAATGCTGCTTTGCATGAACACTGTTCCTAAGGGCATCCAGCACAGGAAATGGGGACAGGTAAGCAGGGTTTACGTCCTGCCGCCAGCGTCTCAGGACAATCTCTGACCCAGTGAACTGGTGGTACTGGTGCTGCTGGAGTAGGGCGTGGGTATCATCCTCACTGTTTCTTCAGTGTGGAACTTCCCTCAGGACATACAGCTCAGGGGCAGAACGAGGGTCTGAGTCTTTTGCTTTGCAAGATCCACCCCAATTTATAAACTAGGTTTGATCTAAAATAAATAGGTATTCTGTCCATGGCTGGAAAAAATTAGCTGATTGAGTAAAATTATCTGACTTTGTCTTAAAAAGGTAACATGGAGGGAATCCTTGTTTCAGACAAGGGAATCCGAGACTTACTTCACTCTGGGTTTTTGACCATCAGGGTGAACTAGCGCCGTCTTCTGGATGATCTGAAGAAGAAGCTTAGGTAGACTCACAGGATCACTCTCCAGGTTCAGCAATGCTGGGAAAATTCTTGTTCCCATAGGCACTTGGGTAGCTGTTGATACGTTTCGAGGAAACACTCTTAACTTTTCAGTTCGCACTTCCAGACAGATTTTTGGAGATCAGTTCCACCCAAAGTGAGTTTTCAGGGACTCTTCACGCACTGCCCGAGCCCTGTCCAGAGGGACCATGCCTCCATGCAGCCGCCCCGAGACCCCGCCTGGGGCAGCGTTTTGGGTTCACACTGCTTCCTGAACCGCTGCTGGCCCAGGTGGGGGGCCCCAGGGACCTGCCTGGCCGGTTCCTGACTTTGCAGTGAGGGGAGGGGGACGCCCGCCTGAAGACACGCCTGCTGGAGGGGCGTGTCTGGCAGGCGGAGCAGAGAGGTGCCTGGGCTCCCCTCCCGGTAAGCTCTGCCCTGATGGCCTGGCACACGCTGACAGTGACTGCAGGAGTGACATGCCGGCTGTGATTCCGGCTCAGCCGCTTCCCAGCAGGTTGCCTGCTTTCTCTGAGCCTCAGTGTCCTCATCTGTGAAATGGGGACAGGGACTGCCTTCCCCCCAGGGGTGTAGCACGGATCACAAAAGATGCTGTGTGTGAGCGGCTCTGAGGGGAGCCCTGCACATGGCAGGATCGGACAGGCTGCTGGTGAGGAGGCTGCTCCTCTGCCAGGACGGCTGCTGAGGGGGCAGCTGCACAGAAGGCGCCTCCAGCAAGGGAAGCGGAGACCCCTGCCCGCCCCCCCGACCCCAGGTACTGATGCCACGGTCTGTGGCCACAAACTGCAGGTGGCCGTGGCTCATCAAATCAACTGTAGGCTGCTTTTCCCGTGAAATATAATAGCATGAGATTGATGGTTTTGAGCCGTGGTGTTGGAGAAGACTCTTGAGAGTCTTCCACTGGATCATCGAAAAAGCAAGAGAGTGCCAGAAAAACATCTACTTTTGCTTTCTTGATCACACCAAAACCTTTGTGTGGATCACACCAAACTGTGGAAAATTCGTCAAGAGTTGGGAATACTAGACCACCTGACCTGCCTCTTGAGAAATGTGTATGCAGGTCAAGAGTCAACAGTTAGAAACGGACATGGAACTACAGACTGGCTCCAGATCAGCAGAGGAGAACGTCAAGGCTGTATATTGTCACCCAGCTTGTTTAACTTATATGCAGAGCACATCATGAGAAATGCTGGACTGGAAGAAACACAAGCTGGAATCAAGATTGCTGGGAGAAATATCGATAACCTCAGATATGCAGATGACACCACCCTTATGGCAGAAAGTGAAGAACTAAAGAGCCTCTTGATGAAAGTGAAAGTGGAGAGTGAAAAAGTTGGCTTAAAGCTCAACATTCAGAAAACGAAGATCATGGGATCTGGTCCCATCACTTCATGGCAAATAGAGGGGGAAACAGTGGAAACTGAGACTTTATCTCCTTGGGCTCCAAAATCACTGCAGATGGTGACTGCAGCCATGAAATTAAAAGACGCTTGATCCTTGGAAAAAAGCTATGACCAACCTAGACAGCATTTTAAGAAGCAGAGACGTTACTTTGCCAACAAATGTCCGTCTAGTCAAGGCTATGGTTTTTCCAGTGGTCATGTATGGATGTGAGAGTTGGACTGTCAAGAAAGCTGAGCGCTGAAGAATTGATGCTTTTGAACTGTGGTGTTGGAGAAGATTCTTGAGAGTTCCTTGGACAGCAAGGAGATCCAGCCAGTCCATCCTAAATGAAATCAGTCCTGAATATTCATTGGAAGGACTGATGCTGAAGCTGAAACTCTAATACTTTGGCCACCTGATTCGAACAACTGACTCACTGGAAAAGACCCTGATGCTGGGCAAGATTGAAGGCAGGAGGAGAAGGGGACAACAGAGGATGAGGTGGTTGGATGGCATCACTGATGCGATGGACATCTGAGTTTGAGCAAACTCCGGGAGTTGGTGATGGACAGGGAGGCCTGCCATGCTGCGGTCCACGGGGTCACAAAGAGTCAGATACGACTGAGCGACTGAACTGAGCTGAACTTGCATTGGAGAGTCCTAAGCTGGGCGGTCTTCTATGAAAAGGCTGACAAAGTCCTAGAACAGAGGTCACGATCGGCGACGGCCTTAAGCAGTTGGTCTGTTGCAGAGAGTCACGAGGGCGCAGGGAGGCATCCTCCAGGAGGTGCCTGTGGCCCCCACAGACGTACCCAGTCTGTGCCCGGGACTTGTTCTGGAAGCAGCTGCTCTCTTTGAGTGCGAATGCCCTGAACATATACTTACCAGCCTCGTGAACAGAAGCGAACCGGTCTTTTTGTGCACGGCCCTATGCTAGCAGAGCCTGCCAGTCTGCCACCTTCCCGCGCATGAGCCGTCGCCACCCTCTGCACCCTGAGAGGGGCAGGATCTCTGCCCCTCCTGCACACGAGGAAGTGGAGCCTCAGAGAGCGCGTGACTGCTTGTAGGTCACACGGCGACTAACAGGCCCGGGATTTGAAACTCACCAGGCCCCTCGGCTTGCAGGGCTGGGGCTTAGCTTTTTTTCTTGTTTTTTTCTGCCTTCCCCAGTGTGTGTCCTCCCGCTGAGGTGTCCGGGCCCCTTTTAGGAGAGAAGTGTTCTCCCGGCCAGTGTGCCCTGCAGCAGGCCAGGTCCTGCTTCCTTTCTGCAGGCACACTGCTGCAAAACCGCAACGACTGAGCCCACACACCGCAACTGCTGACGGCCGTGTGCCCAGAGCCCCTGCTCTGCGACGAGAGAAGCCGGGGCCCCGCCACCAGGGAGCAGCCCCCGCTCAGCTGCAAGCAGGGAACACCCACACGGCCGTGAGGACCCAGCACCCAGCCCAGCCAGAGATAAAGAAACGAGAGCGTTTTTAAAAAGGCACACACTTAGATCCTCTTCGGGAACCTATGAGGCCCCAGTGGAGAGGGGTGCTGATGTGGTGCCTGTGGGCGTCCCCCAGTTGTGACTGGTATCTCGGGTTTTCCTCCTCGAGGTCTGACTTTGTCTTCGGTGCTCCGGCTCCCCGGCCCCTCTGTCCTGGTCTCAGGGCTGTCTTTGGGAATCGGCTCGCCCTGTCTGTCTGTCCTCAGGATGGCAGTCTGTCGTGAGCCATGGCAGTGGGAAGTTGGCCAGCATCTTAGAGTGTTTCTTAACGCTGAAAACTGAGGTTCCCCTCATGACGGAAGAGCAGAAGCAGGATCTGAACCCCATGATCATAAAGATCAAGTGTGTTTCCTCCCTCCCGTCGCAGCCCGTGCCCTTCGGGGAACTAGAGGTGAGCACGAGCCAGGCCGGCTGGGGTCAGGGCGGCCCTTCCTGGCCGTCCGCGCCTCACCCGCCGTCCCCCGTTCCCTGGGCCCTGATGACAAGTACCCTCGTCAGCCCCGTCTCACCACTTAGGGCCGCTCAGCCAGGCCCAGAGGGTGTCAGGTTCCTGGGGCCAGGAGTCCCCCAGCCTGAGGGGTCTCAGTGCGATTCTCTGAGGCCAGGCGTGGAAGTGGATTTCTCCAGAAAGCCTTCTTCATTATTTCTGCCAAGTACCAGGGAAGCCAGACCAACCCACTCAACACGTGACTGCTTGTAGGTCACACGGCGACTAACAGGCCCGGGATTTGAAACTCACCAGGCCCCTCGGCTTGCAGGGCTGGGGCTTAGCTTTTTTTCTTGTTTTTTTCTGCCTTCCCCAGTGTGTGTCCTCCCGCTGAGGTGTCCGGGCCCCTTTTAGGAGAGAAGTGTTCTCCCGGCCAGTGTGCCCTGCAGCAGGCCAGGTCCTGCTTCCTTTCTGCAGGCACACTGCTGCAAAACCGCAACGACTGAGCCCACACACCGCAACTGCTGACGGCCGTGTGCCCAGAGCCCCTGCTCTGCGACGAGAGAAGCCGGGGCCCCGCCACCAGGGAGCAGCCCCCGCTCAGCTGCAAGCAGGGAACACCCACACGGCCGTGAGGACCCAGCACCCAGCCCAGCCAGAGATAAAGAAACGAGAGCGTTTTTAAAAAGGCACACACTTAGATCCTCTTCGGGAACCTATGAGGCCCCAGTGGAGAGGGGTGCTGATGTGGTGCCTGTGGGCGTCCCCCAGTTGTGACTGGTATCTCGGGTTTTCCTCCTCGAGGTCTGACTTTGTCTTCGGTGCTCCGGCTCCCCGGCCCCTCTGTCCTGGTCTCAGGGCTGTCTTTGGGAATCGGCTCGCCCTGTCTGTCTGTCCTCAGGATGGCAGTCTGTCGTGAGCCATGGCAGTGGGAAGTTGGCCAGCATCTTAGAGTGTTTCTTAATGCTGAAAACTGAGGTTCCCCTCATGACGGAAGAGCAGAAGCAGGATCTGAACCCCATGATCATAAAGATCAAGTGTGTTTCCTCCCTCCCGTCGCAGCCCGTGCCCTTCGGGGAACTAGAGGTGAGCACGAGCCAGGCCGGCTGGGGTCAGGGCGGCCCTTCCTGGCCGTCCGCGCCTCACCCGCCGTCCCCCGTCCCCTGGGCCCTGATGACAAGTACCCTCGTCAGCCCCGTCTCACCACTTAGGGCCGCTCAGCCAGGCCCAGAGGGTGTCAGGTTCCTGGGGCCAGGAGTCCCCCAGCCTGAGGGGTCTCAGTGCGATTCTCTGAGGCCAGGCGTGGAAGTGGATTTCTCCAGAAAGCCTTCTTCATTATTTCTGCCAAGTACCAGGGAAGCCAGACCAACCCACTCAGGATTATTTTCAGATGATTTTCAGCGTCAGCCTTTATTTCAGAAAAATAAACAGTGCCTTGGTAGCGGCAGTGTGTGTTCTGACCACACGCTGTGTGAACGGGCAGCTTCTGATGCAGGAGGCTTAGCGCGTGCAAGCTTCCCTGTCTCCATGTGGACACAGGCCTGCCCCTGCCAGGCCTCTTACACCAGACCCCAGTTCTGCATGGGCGCTCTATATGCTCAGGGTGACCCGCGCCAGCCCCCCGATGTGTCTGTCTGGGACACACGGGTTCCCTGTCCTGAAGGCCTCTCCTCTCCGCCTTCTCTGTGCCTGGCCCCGGGACAAGGGAAGGCACAGGGCCTGTCTGCGAGGCACTGGGCATCCCGGGAGGTGCGGGGGGGAGCTTGCGGCTCGCTGATCCCTCCCAGCCACCAGGATGGGGCCCTGCAGGCGGCCCTGGGTCCTCGCAGTGGCCTGAAGAGCGGGCTCTGTCCTTGGGGCTTGTGGATGATGAACCGAAGACCACGGGGNGCCGCCCCCCTGGGCCACGGCCGCAGGAGAGGGCACGCGGTGGGGCCCCGGGGCCCCGGGGAGGGCGTGCCGCACGGCCTGATGCCGCCGGGGGACTACGTGGAGGCCAGCTGCCTGCTGAAGCTGCGGGTGGAGGTGGCGGTGCCGCTGCGTGGAGGGCTGGGCGGCGCCGACCCCACGCTCTCCCGCTTTGGCCGCGTGGTCTTTGTGTTCGAGTCCAGGCGGGTCTCCTTGCTGCACAGCCTCCTGCAGGACGTCACCATGATCAACGCCAGGGCCCTGGCCCTGGACTCCTACCCGCTGGAGGACATCCAGCAGATCCTGTCCGCCTTCAAGATCCGGGTGAAGACCCAGGAGCAGCCCGACCTGGATGTGCTCACCGGCGTCCACCTGCTGGATGGGAAGATCCACCTCCTCATCCTGGAGGGCCTGGCTGACCACGGCCTCCAGCAGCTGTGGGCCCGTCACCAGAGCCGGTACGTGGGCCGCTGTCAGGGCGGTGGAGGCGCTTTCGATGTCAAGCTCAGGCTCAGTGTCGCCGCTGGTGGGAGGCGTCCGTTGATTCAGTGTCGTGCGTGCGTGTGTGTATGTGTGAGTGTGTGAGTGTGTGAGTGTGAGGCTCAGTCGCATCTGAGTCTTTGTGACCAATGGACTGTAGCCCACTAGGCTCCTCCAGGCAAGAACACTGGAGTGGGTTGCCATGCCCTTCTCTGGGGGATCTTCCTGACCTGGGCATCAGACCCGCATCTCTCAAATCTCCTGCACTGGCAGGTGGGTCTTTACCATGGAGCCACCAGGGACGTGATGGACACTTTACAATTTAGCTAGGCTGCAGTTGTCTTTTCTTACTCAGATTCCACCAAAAAAGTCTTTCGGTTCATTTTAGTTTTCAGATGCAAATTTCACGTAAGTGAAAACATGACATGTGTGTTTTTCTCTGACTTGGGTCACGAAGCGCAAGATGGGCCCGTCCATCTGGGTGCACGTGGCCGAATCGCATCGCTTTCAGGGCTGCGTAATACTCTGGTGTGTCTACAGATCTCATCTTCATCCTCTCGTCTGTTGACGGGCACTTAGAGCAGCCGTACGTGGGCTGTTGTAAATTGGGAGCATATATATTTTGAAAGTACCGTTTTCATTTTCTTTGGATAGATATCCAGGAGTTGGACCCTCCTTGCTGTCTTCCTCAGTGGTCAGTTTACATTCTCACCAGAAGCATGCCCGGGTCCCCCTTTTCCGCGTCCTGGCTGACGCTTTATTTCCCACCTTTGTGATGACAGCTGTTCTGATGTGTGTGAGTTGCTCTCTTGTGGTTTTGACGTACGTCTTCCTCATAACTGATAATATTGAACGTGCTTTCCTATACCTGGTGGCCACGTGCGTATCTTCTTTGGGAAAATGCCTATTCAGGGCCTGTGTCCATTTTTTAATTGGGTTGTCTGGTTTTCTAACATAGAGTTGCATGAGTTCTTCATAGATTGGATGTTAATATTGGATTAATGTTGGATATAACAGTGGATGTTAACCCCTCATCAGATAGATACTTTGCAAGCGTTCTCCCTCATTCAGTAGATTGCCCTTACGCTTTGCTAGTTTCCTTTCCTGTGCAAAAGCTTGTAAGTTTGATCAGGTTCCATTGGTTTTACTTTTGCTTCTGTTTCCCTTGCCGGAGTGTGTGTCTGCTTAATCACTCAGTTGTGTCCAACTCTTTGCGACCCTATGGACTATACCCCACCAGGCGCCTCTGTCCGTGGGATTCTCCAGGCAAGAATACTGGAGTGGGTCGCTATTCTCTTCTCTGAGGGGATCTTCCTGACCCAGGGATGAAACCCGGGTCTCCTGCATTGTAGGCAGATTCTTTACTCTCTGACCCACCAGGGGAGATAGACCAAAAATATATATATATATATTTCTAGGACCAGCGTCAAAGAGGTTACTGTTCTCCGAACAGTTTAATGGTTTCAGGCCTTGTGTTTAGATCTGTGATCACTTTGAGTCTATGTTGTACATGGTGTGAGAAAATGTTCTAATTTTAGTTTTTGACGTGTAGCCGCCCCGTTTTCCTGGCACCACTTCTTGAAGATAGTCTTTTCCTCGTTGTACATTCTTGCCTTTCTTGTAGAAGAAAAATCTATTTTTAAGAAGCTAAATTGTAAAGCTTTCAGATAAGATAGGAGGACATATTCATGATCTCTGAATAAAGACTTCTTAAATAAGACAGAAGTATTAGAATAAAGGATACCAATGACAGCTTTGGCGATATTAAACTGAATAACTTCTGTTCATCCAAAGACACCATGAAAAGAAGCCACGAAGTGAGAAGAAGTATTTGCAACATGTGGAGCTAGTTAGGACTCGTGAGTGTGTAGAAGCGCCTGTGAAAGAATAAGAAAACGACAAAGACGTCCCAGTGGGAGAACGGGCGAAAAGCAAAGGGGGGCCGCCCCGCAGGCCCGGCGCTCACAGCCCCGGGCGTCCGAGGAGACGGAGGGCCCCGAGCAGCCACGCGGCGGGGCCGGGGGCGCGGGCCGGCCGGGGCGGGCGCTGGCAGCGCGCCGTCCGGGTCGCGGCGCTTTCGGCGCGGGCGTCCCTGGCCGAGGCCGGAGCCGCGGGCGCGCTTCGCCCTGCAGGGTCCCGCGGGCGGAGCTCGGCCCCCTCAAGGCGCTCTACGACTCGCAGCTGCGCTTCCGCCAGCGCCTCTACGCGGACCTGGAGGCCACCCTGTACCGCGTGCGGCTGTCCCGGCCGCTGGCGCGGCTGCTGAAGCAGGCGGCCCTCTACGTGCGCAGGGCCGTCCCGCCGCCGGCGTTCCAGGCGCTGAGCAGGTGCGGGCGGCCGGCCGTCCAGGCGTCGCGGGCCCGGAGGCGGCCGGCCGTCCAGGCGGGGGCGGGCCGGGCAACCCGGGGCGGCGTCCCTCCAGCTGCGCGGACACGGGCCGGCCCCTCGTGCCCTTCCCCGGCAGGAAGGAGCCCGGAGCCCCGCACCCTTTCGGCCAGCCTGTTGACCTTCCGCGCACGGTGGGGCGGGGGTTGATGCGAAGCAGGCAGGAAAGCCAGCTGAACCAAGAAGAGAACCGGAGCGGCTCGTGGTGGGGGCTGGGACGCCCGGGAAGGGGGCCTCCTCCGGCGCCCTGGCCCTGTGGGCGCAGCAGACGGAATCTGACACCTCGTGTGCGCGCCGTGCGGCCTGCGGCCAGCGCTCCGCCCTCGCCTGCTAAGATGGGGCTGCCCAGATCTGCGGTGCCGGGTGGACGGGGCTGAGCGGGGACCCTTCTGCCTTCCAGGACCTACTGCATCTGCCGTTACAGCTCCAGGCTCAGGGAGGTGATCGCGGGAGGCCTGCTGCCCTCCTCGGCCATGATCAAGGAGCTGAGCCAGGAGTTTGGGATGCCCATGTCCCAGGAAGACCTCACGGAGCGGAAGCTGCTGGCCGTGGCCCCTGCCCCGAGTCTCGAGGGCTTCCAGAACCGGAAGTCCACCCTGGCATTGCAGGTCCACTCCCACCAGGAGAAGTCCCTGCAGGGGCGGAGCGACGTGACCCTGACGAGCAGGGGCCAGAAGGCGAGCCCGACCCAGGTGGGCGCTCCCCCGCGGCTGCGAGCCTTCCCGGGCCGGCCCATGTAGGGGGCTGTAAGCGACAGCCGGCCTCTGGCCTGTGTGTTCTCCTGCCCGGGGACCGCAGGCCAGGCAGTGCTCGGTGAAGGGCACAGCCACGCCAGGCTGCACATTCCCTCCTTCCTTCTGGCCCTGGCAGAGCTCATCCTTCGTGGGTGTGCGCGTGTGTGTAATACCTCGCTTTGAGTTCACCATAGAGAAGTGTGTGTGTGTGTGTGTGTGTGTGCGCGCGCATGTAATACCTCGCTTAAGCTGCCAAGGTCATGTCTAAGCAACACAGGAGATAAAGTAATCTGTGTTAGGAAATGCGAGTAGATGGGAAAGGAACAGGAGAGTGGGAAGCTGGTGAGGAGTCGGCAAGACAGGTGCGTGTGGCCTGATGGTCAAAGACCTCTCTTAACCAGTACCAACCAAAAGGGCTTAAAAACCACCACCGTCTGTGATGCCTTGAATTCTGTGTAGGCCTCTGGTCTAGTGGGTAGAGCCCCTGCCCCTCCTCTAGTCAAAAAACATCTTTCAGAAGTTTGTAACTTTTATATCCATGAGCTCTTTATGAAAAGCAACAAGGAGGTTGCTTCTTTACACTGGTGTTCACCTTCTTAGCTTTTCCCAAAAGAAACACTGCTTGGATTATTTACCAATCTACTTTTACTGTTTACCTAATTCACTAGTTCAATTTTTTACTTTTTATAATGTGTTAAAACATTTTCCCTACTTGTTTTTAGTGTCTTAGGAATTGCTACTTTAAAATACTTTTAGATACCTATTTATATGAAGATCACTAATTGAAACCCAGTTTTTAATTTTTCCTGTTTATACTAAGATGTAGCTAATATTAAAATCCACAAAATCCACTCACTGTCGGTGCACTTAAATCCTGTCTTAGATTCTCAGTGGTTTTTCGGGCGTGCACAGCCCCTGCGTCAGTTTAGGGACCTCCTGCTGTCACAAGGAGCCGTCTCGTGTTTGCTGTGGTCAGACGTTGTTAGCCCTGCAGCCCCCCCCCCCCCCCCCCCCCCGC